>JABCMI010000118.1:513015-627695 GCA_026261945.1 Hirschfeldia incana
TGGTAAATAAAATTCATATGTATATTGTAAAAGAATACTAGATTTTGATCCGCACTTAAAAAGTGTGGATTATTTTTTTTGATCGTTAAATCAAAATCAGAAATATTGTGTTAGAGTTTTCATATATGTCTTTCCACATTGAGCTATAATCATTTCGGCCTGGTACAATGTTTGCATTGAGTTTTTATATCCGAATCATTGAGTTCTCATATACGGATCAGAACTGTTGTAGAGCCAAGAGTTCCAGTTAGTAAAGGAGTGATATAATGAAATGAAACGGTAAAATTAAGTTAAAATAAGAAAAGTGTACCAATTATTAATTTTATTTGTAAGAACATCAATCTATCAAATAGTGAACCAATTATTTTTTTATTTTTAATTTATTAATGGTAAGTATATTATAAATCTTTAAATTTATTTCTGAGAGAAATTTCTAATTTTAGGTATCTATACTATTTAAATAATGTTATATTTGATTGTATAAATGTATAAACTTGTCTAAATAATTTGAGCTTTTAAAAATAAAATCTTCGAGAATGGCTCTTAAGTCAATTGCATTTGTAATTTTTTAATTAGTTAAATGGCTTATAACAGTTAAAATAACTTTGTTGAATTAAAGAACCAAAGCCCAACATAATATTTTTAATCTACATACAACACAAAAAGAAAAGATATCTCTGGTTTGAACATCAAATAATGGTGTTTTTCTTTTCCAGATTGAAATGCAAGAAAAAAAAAAGAAAAACAAAAACTTTGATTCATGATTCATAGGCATCGACTTGTTGTTTTCCAAAATTAATTGGTAAATATTTTCTCACTAATCTCTTCAGTGTATAAATAGAAGAAAGTTGAGCTCATCGGTATTTGATTTTCACTACATGGAGACCTAATTTCAAAATGACTTCAAGAGAATTTGGATGTATTTTCCGATGATTACAGATTACACATTGGTCAGATACATAGATACTTTTGGATGTGTAGGAAGTACTGATAGAATAATAAAACTTATAGGTAGTTCGGTAATAAACATGAGCTTGCTTGATGTCTAGTAATAAACTTAATCTTTTCCGTGTTAGGAAAATATGAAAACTTGCAAAGCAGTATTAAAAATATATGGAAAATCCAAATATTGTGTGCAAGAGAAATAGATAGTTTAACAAAAAAAAACATAATCTTTCAAAATCAGAGATTCTGGAAAACTTCTTTGATAACAACATTGATTGTTTGTTTCTGAGGCTTCTCCTCATTGTCCACAGTCAAAATCTCTAGCCCTTTCTTAGATGCACTCTAGAAATAGCCACATACAATTGTCCACATATGCATGATTAAATTTATAATAAGATTAAGATTTAATTATGTTTGCATCGTAGAATGAACATGACCGTGTGAGTAGTATGTTTGTTTATAATATGACTTAGTGAGTTATACGGTGATGTTATAATATGTTTGTGTTTCAAAAAAAAAGAGTTATACGGTGATGTTTTTATTTGGAAAAATGATAGCTAGCTACACCAAGTATCCACCACCACATGGCTAGCCATACCAACTATAAAAATACATGTTTAACTACGCCAATTATATATTATGTATGATCACATCCTCCAAGTTTATGATGTTATGTAACCAACATCATTAGCTAAATAAGAGTAACCGGTGATGTACATGCGGGTGTCGAAGATTAAACTCTGTTAGCTTTCCCATTAAGACAAATTATAAATAGAACTGGGACATCATATCTGAGATCCGGATTCGATCCGAGATCCGACTCATATCCGCTATGGGGTGCCCGAATTCATATCTGGATAGTAGAATGTCGGATTTGTCGAACCCGGATCCGATGTCTAGATTTTTAGGTTGAATATCCAGATCTGATTCCATTAAATATATTAAATTTAAAATGTTATTATAATAACTATAGTTGATTTGTTAATATTTATACATAAACTTAGTCTAATAATATTATATTTTAATTTTAATAATATTATATGCATAAATACATTCACAAAATTTTTAAAAATATTTAATTTAAGTAATGCTTTTAGATTTTTTTTATTTTAAAAAATATTTTTATTTTTTTTAATTATTTTTACGGACCCGGATCCGGATCCACATACTCGGGGGTATCATGATATCTAGACGGATCCGGGTCCGCAAAAATAATTACAAAAATAAAAATATTTTTTTAAATACAAAAAATCTACAAAATTACATAAATTGAATATTTTTCAAAATTTTATGAATGTATTTATGCATATAATATTATTAAAATTAAAATAGAAGAGGACTAGGTTTATGTATAAATATTAATAAAACAACTATCATTATTAATAAAATTTTAAATTAATATATTTAAAAGAATTGGATTCAGATAACCGAACCTAAAAATTTAGATATCCGGATTTGACGAATCCGACATTTTACTATCCGGATCCAGGCACCCCAGAGCCAATCTGAGTCAGATCTCGGATCTGATCCGGATCTGATCCGGATCTCAGATATTATTCTCAGCCCTATATAAAATATGTCTTAACGGAAAAGTTAACCAATTTTAATACCTACATCCACGTGTACATCACCAGTTACTCTTATTTAGCTAATGATGCTAGTTACATAACATTATAAACTTGAGGGATGTGGTCATGTATAACATATAGTTGATGTAATTAAACATACATTTTCATAGTTGGCATGGCTAGCCATGTGATGGCGGATACTTAATGTATCTAACTATCATTTTTCCTTTTTATTTAGTTTATATTGGTGTACAATGGATCATAGATGTTGTTACAGTCAAACACGTTTCATATTTATAGGGGTCAAAATAATATGACTTCGTGAGCTATATATTTTTTTTATTAATTTAGATTGTTGGTGTCAGCATCGGGTTATTGATATTGTTACATTAAAAACGGGAGGTATACAGGGGGCATTAATATTGTCACATATTGTTATAATATAGAAGGTAAGACCTAAAAATATTTAAAAGAAAAGAGTCCAAAATAACTTTCACAGATAGATTTATTTAAACTTTTTTTTTCCTTTAGTAAAGTAGATTAAAGGTGGTCAATTATTTTTCATAATATGTGAAATAGAGTTATAAACATTATATGTGGTCAATTATAAATCAGGAAAATAGCACTAACAATACTTTTTTTAGCAGTAACATTACTTTTTTTTTTAGGATTATATCATACTGACTAACACACATTGGTGGAAATTAAGAAACACGATTCGAACATGGGGGGATATGAGACAATACTTTGAATCTCATTTAAATATCTAGATACAGTATGATTCATCCATGGGTTACATCGTTTCTTAGAATTTAATTTGAAGAATGGGATACTCTGATATCAATAAAATTGAAATAATATATATATATATATATATATATATATTATGGAATGAAGAAAAAAGATCTCTAGAACTTTGCATTATTAAGAGGTTTTAATACATGCTTTTGTTTTTTGTTTAGTTTCGTTAGACATGACCTTGTATCTACAATTATTCTAGATATGTGACATTTGGAAGTGTCCTAAATCTTTTTGTGCAGCAGTAAAATTCAATATTAGTAGAAACTGCTATAAATATAAGTTTAATGGATTACTAGGATAAGAAATGCATGGTAAATTATTTAGTTAAAAATAGAAAAGATATGTATTGACAGATTTAAGATTTATATATGATCAATTTGTTCTTATATATGAATACAATTTGGATTATTTATATGACCATCTATACGTTGGACTGAGAACAATTTCAACTGGAATTGTGGATTAAAGCTTCAAATTTATGATGGCCCGGATACATTGGATATTTTCTTTTACTAACTTGGTGAATAAGATTTATATATTTTTTGGTTTTGAAGTTACACTAATTTTTAGAATATTCTATTTTTTACATTTTTTAAAAAAACCAATAGATGAAAAATTAAGATATCAAAAGACAACTACAAGTTGGGTTAGGCTTTGTGTTCAAAACAAAATTGGGTCAGACTTCTAATTTAGAGTATGGTTGGTTATGGACCCACATGAACACAACTATAAAATTTAGCAGCCGATAAGTTTGATACTTAAAAGCTCAAATAAGATGAAATTAGTTTTTTTTGTCTGCAACCGACACATTATTTCAAGTACTTGATGATGGTATTCTTTGTTTGCAACCGATACTTTAAATAAGATGAAAGTTGATATATAGCATTAACTACTATGAAAGACCATTGTTAGAGTTTTCCTAAAATACACAAAAACAATTAGACAATTCATTCTGAGGTGCCAATTTTTTTTCTTAATCTTCGATAGAAAATTCCTAATATAAGTTCTAAAAACTGGTACCATGGAAATTTTCTGTCTCTTGTCATCTTTATCACAGCTTTAGAAGAATACTGATGATTCTTTAGACAATCAGAAATAAAGACGAAACACGATTCTAACAGTATATAATAGACTGATTATATATTTTGTTTAGTCATGTCGAGAAAAAATATATCTTTTTTTGAATGGGTTGTACCCAGAGCCGGTTCTGAGAGGATACCTATGAAACATTTGCATGGGACCTATGATTTTTCTAAAACTTTTAGAACCTATTTTTACCTCTTGTAAAATGCAAACACAGCCAAATTATATTTCCTTAATGTTATTTAAGACGATAATGAATAAAAAAGATAATCTATATATATAAAGTAGATTTTTTTCTTTTCATGTGACATGTGGAATGGAGTTTGTTGACATGTGTCCTCATTTTTTTTCTTTTTACATTTTAGCTCATTCATCTTTCATATTATTGCAATTTGGTTCATCACTTTCTAATTAAGAACTATTTAATTCTTTTCACAATAAGCATCATAATTTAAAGTTTTATAATCTATTTTATCAGTCACAAAAATACATGATGAATTAAAAATAAGTAAAGTAATATAAATATATTTTACCTATTTAATTCACTCACAACTAAAAACAACATAAACCTTCGCTATTTTACTATTTTAAAATTATTTATTTACCAATTATATATTTAATTTTAATAATAACTAAACTAAAAAGAATAAACTAGATTATAACACATAATTTAAACATAAAACCTTCATAGTTACAAAGAAAACAAACTGCCGAAGTAACTGTAACGCAATAAAAGCTCAAACTTGAAAAGAAATCAAGAACAAATACTAACTTACATAGCTTTATCATAGAGTGTCATAGTCAGAACAAAAAAAAATCAGAAAATTGTTGAAAGATAAACTTTGGAACAAAACAACCTCTCAAACACAAAGAAGTGCGATGAAAGACCAACACAAAAAAAAAACATGTTACATAAAAAATAATCGACAGAAAATCAAAATCACTACGAAACAGGAAGACACTTTCCTAACGCACCATAAGCATAACTACCAATATTGACTGGATCGGCTTACAATGCCGTTATAAACTACTGCACAACTGAGAACTTATAAACCCCATCTATAACAAAAATCAAATAATCTCACATAAAAAAGGTGAGGAAGAACAAAAGCATGGTGGTGAGTCTTTCTCAGTGATGGTGAGAAACACATCGCACCAAAATGGTAAATGAAATACATAGATTGTGACCGTTCAATATCAAAATATGGGGAGACGGCACAAAACATCTTAAATGTTCAAATATTATTTTAAAAAAATATAAAATACAATTTTTATTGCTAAAACTGTTAATCTTCGATCAATAAAACAAATTTATTGAAATTCAATTTGTTTTACATCAGAGACTTCAATATGCTTTACATCATAGGTTCACTTCACTACTAATGAGTACTACAATACACACAACAACACATTATTGAAAATCCAAACACATAATATATTAACAGATTACATATTACTACATGACATAATATTTAAAGCACCAGATCATGCACTTAATTAATAAAAACAGTTTTATAATTACATTATCCAAAAAATCATAATTAACAACCCTAGAAAAATATTCCGCGCGAAGCGTGGACACGCCTCTAATAACTGATATAGCAATGATTACTTTCTAGGTTTAATTATACTTTCTTCACAATCGAATTGTCTTTCACGTCTATCTTACTAGGTTTCAAGGGTAAAATATAAAAGAAAAATGGATTTCTTTTCAACTTTTTTGTTGTTTTGTTTTTATATTTGAATTGGTTTCCTTCTCATACCAAAGGTACCATAGTCTCTTTTTTTTGCCTTTGTTCTTGTCATATCACGATACAAATCACAATTTTCTCTTTTTAATACTGTTTTATGTAGTTTTATTATAAAACTTGAGTCTTTATGATTTTTTTTATTATTATTTAAAGACTTTATTTTCTAATTTTGTATTGGACTTCAGATATTTCAGAACCGGCACTGGTTGTACCAAACATCATTTTATACGACCAAACTGCATATTGCGATAGTAGTGTTATTATTTTTTTCTTACTTGATCTGTAATATAATCCTTTATGTCATAATGTAAAAACAAGGACCATTTTTTGTGTCAAGATATTTAATTTGCATAGGGAATAAATTTTAGTCTATGATTGTCTAAAGTCCTTGTAAAAATGCACATAACTAATAAAATGATATTAGGTAATGGCACTTCAGCAAGTTATTCAGTTATTAATACAAAATTGAGTTTATATTTTTTTAAAATATCCTCAAATAATATATAGGGGATAAAACTATTCATTCACGTAATAATATACAAACCATAAATGGGTATTTGACTTAATAAGTTTTGCATGCTTTGTTTTCTTCGAGTTAATTCGCATTTGTTTTACAACAAATTAAAAGTTACAACTAGTTTAGGATTTTTTTTGAAATTATATAGCTGTTTTCAATATATAGAGTTTGTAGATTTTTTTTTTCTTTTCGTAAAATGTTAAAGTAATTATATCAAGTTTTCTCTTTTTAACAGAGATTACATGAGAATACAAGTAACACAGAAACTGAAATGCAACCTAAGAAACAGAACTATACTCGATAAGTTTAGTAAAGTACAAGGACTAGAAACAAGGTTACTGGAGATGGAAGCAAACGAAACAAACTTGGACCATGGGAAATGGCAAGGACCACACGACAAACAGGTTGCCACGAGAAGAAGACAGATGGGTGCCCTCAAACTTAGATGCTACAACTTCCTACAGTTTTGGAGCGCCTACAGAACACTGACCATCACAAGAATCACAAGCACAAACATACAAGCCAGCACGACATCAACATACTCTGGGGACACGAGGCAGAGAACGATCCGACGATACCATCGTTCAGTCTGATACTTAGAGATTGCCGCTTCCAAACCAATTACACCCATTGAACCGAGAGCCCATATAGAGCAATCGGACCGGACATGAATCCCACCTCCAGAGCATTTTCACCGAGTGAGAGAACAGCATGAACACTCATCTGAAGACCTGACTCCAACCAACCAATACTTCATCACTTCGAAGACAGCTAAGGTAAACTGAGCGACAACAGAGAGGAGAGAAGGACAGCGACAGCGGCAGCAAACGCTACACCACCGAAGATTCCAAACTTTCAGGAGAGCAGACCCGCAAGACACCTCAAACCATGAGACAAAGCCAACACATCTCCATGCGCCGCTGCCGGAGCGAAAAAACTAACCACCGAAGAAGAGCTCCACGCACAACCACCTCAGACCACGGTGGAAACAAAGCTAGAACAAAGACATCTGAATTATAAATAATTCAGATCCAAGACCTATAGGGCCTCTCCGATGGACCAGTGCCGCTAACATGGAAACACGTCGAGATCTGAAGAGAAAATCTCCTGACCAAAAAACCAAAGCAGATCTGAGTAGAAACCATGAAGAGGGGCACATGCTGTCCTCTAGCAACTCCATTTCACCAGGACCAGCACAGATCTACTCAAGATGCTTCAGATCTGAACTGGGAAAGAGATCTTGACACTTTACCTCTATCGCAACCAGAAGAAAGACAGAGAAAACAAGGGAAATCAGAGAGAAGAGAAAAAGAGGAGGTGGGCTTCCGAATGACCGCGAGAAGGACGGTGTTTGCCAGAGCCAATCGGCGCACGAAAAAGAGGAAAACTTTAGAGAGAGCGAGGGGAGAGGAAAGTTTTAGAGAGAGAAGCAGGTGTTTTAGATTTGTTTCTTATCTTGACCGTCATCTAAGGGTCCGATTGGTTTAAACGCAGCGGTTGCGGAAGTTTGCAAATGCGGTTTCAAGTGTTATTAAGCGTTTTGTATGACTGACACAACGTTTGAAAATTGTTGTGTTTGCGGAATATTTGTGACTGGTTGATTATGAGATATTGCAGCAGTTTAAGAATAAATTATCAATATTAACATATTATATAATTATAAAAATATAAAAAATACTATTGTGATAGTATAATTAATATTAATATTATAATAATATTCATATTAATAATATTTTTATTTAAAAATAATAAATAAAAGTTATAATTTTTAGTGAAGATTTATATTATAATTTTTAAAAGGATATTTTTTTTGTTTTATATATGTGCATATCTTTTTATATGTATGTATATTAATTTTTAAAAATTCTAAATCATAGTTTTTTACAAACAAAATTATTACGAATAGTTAATTTAAAGTTCTATAAAAAAAATTATGATACTATTTGTGAATTTATATTAATATATAAAATGTGGATATTTTTTATTTATAAGATTTCCATTTTTTATTTTTAAATTCAAATTTTTTTATTTAAAAAAGAAATAATTAGAATTATTTATCTACCCTCAACCGCAAAAGCTAACTAAAACCAGCTTTCGATTTTAAGAGGTTCGGAGCGGTATGAAGCGATTTGTAGCAATATGTATGATTATTTCGAAACGTTGTCAACCGCTACCAACTGCAAAGCTGCGTTTGCAGGTGGTAGTGAGGAAACAAGTCATACATACCCAAGTTATTTTTTGTGCACCCACTTTTCATATATAATTAACAAATTGTTAACTTTTAGAAGGTACAAGGAATAAATATCTCTGATTCAAAATTTGTAAATTGTTCTGAGTATTTTTTTTTGTGATTTCACTACAAGCGGTGCCCCAAAGAGAAATTCCCAAGGATTGTTTTTTAAAGAGACATAGTACCACCGTGGTGATAGAGAGCCGAACCTACGACCTCTAACATGTGAGATATCAAACCAAGTCTTACATTGGAGAATTAGATAAAGAGTATCTAATATTTAAAGAGATGTTAAACTATAATTTGTATGAGGTTATTTTGGAAAGAAAACCAAAAATAATTTTATATGGACGAACCTCTTAGGTCTAGAGTGAACAATATCGTACTAATCATATAATGAGTTGTACATGATATTTCGTAAACCCAACAATTGATATCAAAACGGTTGACGAAAAATCTGATAGGAGAGTAAAATACCTTTCAAAAGATGAACGGTATCCAACGAGATATGACGAGAGGTATGTGGTAGAGATTAAGTCAGAAGGTCCAAAGTCAATTGTGAAATACGAGATATGAATGTAGTCTTTAGTCTCACGAGAGAATGTGAAATATCAAATTAAATCTCACATTGAAGAACTAGATAAAAGTGTATCTATTATATAAATAGATGATCAGCTTTAGATAGTACGACGCCTTTTGAAAATAAAACCAAAAAAAATTCATGCGAACCAACTTCTAAAGTTTATAGTAGACAATATACTAATTGGATAATAAAAGTTTGAACATGAAATTTCATAAACCCAACATAGTATTCTTCTGTGAGAAAAGAGATTTCTGGGATACAAGTCCTTCTCTAGCAGTCGTCTTCAAAGTTTGTATGAAGATAACGTGCAACTAAAATAGGATCATTAATTACCTGGTCCCGATAGCTCTCCCCGTGACAGTGTAGTGAGTGGTTGTGAAACTAAGAGGAAAGAAAGCATAGGGCAATCAATGACACATGGCTTTCGGGCACTAGCAGAGGCAGACACACTCTCATGGCACGTCGGTGAACTTCTTTTTCGTTTGGTCAGGTTACGGCTTCATATTGACACCCCATTTCTTTTTTCTTGAAACGCATATTGACACCCCATAAAATTGAATTTTCCTTATAATGCCATGACTGCCTATCAAAATCTTCTTTTGGCCCCTCTTAATTGAGTTATTTTCCGTCCAAATTATTTATTTTGTACCCTATTAGACAAATTCTCTTTACGTAACTAACAATTTTTGTTGGTATTAATTGAGAAAACTAGCAACATTTAAGTTACTTTTCAGCTTCTTCACTATCACCTTTGTTCCATATAAAAAAAAAAAACAAATAGTCGTCTTAAAGTTTTGGAATCTTTGGACAGCAATGATCCATGTAGATCTAATTCAATCGGTTTGGTTAGCAAAATCAGTTTAGCGATTTTCTGTTATGTTTCTATTTCATTATAAATACTGTTTAAGATATTTACACACGAATTAAGACACGATAAATTTTATCTTTACCTCTATTTAGCATTATTTTATTTATTAATGAGCTGGAAGTACGGATAAAAACTGGAAAAAAATATTGAATATCTATCTTAAAAATGTAAAACCACACTTATACTATTATTCACTATGTACCATTTAAAAGGTGTTTAAGTTTTTTGTACAAATATTAAGAAAATACAAATACTTATGTAATTTGTTTTTGATTATGTAAAATAACATTAAATAAAACTAAAACAACCAATAAAAAACAGGTGTAGTATTTTATAATTGGTCAAAATTTTCAAATGACATTAAATTTCATCTAGAATTGTAAGAACATCTGTTATTTTTGAAAAAAATAAAAATCTTTAAACACCAGTTAAACTAATACGGATGAAGTAGGAAACAAAATTAAAATACTAAATTAACAGTTAATACGAAACGAATTAAGTATATCTCAGCCTCTATTGTCATGAGGTCTCTTCTACTAGAGTTCCACAAACACATGTAAATTCCAGTTCTAATTATTACTAGCTCCGTTTCAAATCAAGTGTCCTTTGTATAATAATTTTTTATTGCAAAATAATGTTATTTTATGATTTCAATACATTTTTACATAAATTTCTATTTTTTTACTCCTAATTAAATTAAGAAAACTAATAGATACTTTAGACATTTAATAGAAAAATAAGAGTAAAATGAATTTTTAACTATTTACTTGATCAATATGAAAAAACCGTAATTGTCTAACCGGAGCGACTCAATGGTTAAATCATGCTCGATTATAAATTTTTAATAATTTTAATGGTTTCAAAAACGGACCGACTCAGTGCTTCATGAATTTTTAATAGTTTTAATGGTTTTGAAAACGGACTGACTCAGTGATTAAATCTTGCTAAATTATAAACTATTACTTGGATACTCAATAAATTATATTAAATGAAAACCATTAAAACTATTAAAAATTCATGAACCAGATGAACAAAAAGTGTCTTAGGAGAGTGTATTGATTTAAGTGTTTTAGGAGATTTTGGAGTGTTTTAGTTTTGGTGGGATTTATGTGAGTTTTGAATTTGTTTGAGTGATTTTAATAAAAGTTCAAAGGTAAAAATAAAATCTATAGTTGATTTGGTAAGATACTATTTTCAAACTTTAGAATTGTTTAGGTGATTTAATTGACTGATAATATTTAACGCAATAGACTCGAGGCATTGAGCCTAATGTCCGTACAAGTTCCACAACATACTTCACCTGTGAAACCATTTGAAACAGTGTGAATTGAGCATCTAAAACTACAATTAAAAAATGCTTGTGGGAGGAAAAGTACGAAGTAAAGCTTTTTCTCCTTGTGTTGATCAAACCAATTCTCAAAGACGTCACCATAGCTGATCCGAGACATTTTTCCTTTGGTGTTGCCATTACTATGAAGCATACTACTAGCTAAAAGGAACATGGGAAAAAAGTTTAGCTTTCTTTTTTTTTGTGTGCACAACTGGAAAAAAAGTTTAGTTATCTCAACTGGAAGAACACTCAAGACAACGTTTTGGTCCATAAGTTTATGACAATCCACAAAAATAGTTGTGACTGCGAGCCTAGTGCCAAACCGGTGAAGAAAAAACCTGACTTTCCCTTTTTCATATATTGTTTTCTTTGTGACAAATAAATAGTTGTCATTACAAATAATCTAAAAATGTAAATCGTTTGCAATCAAAATTTTGCAGTTATGACAGTACCATCGAATGGATCTGTTGTGTTGGTTTTGGCTCTGGTCTCATAGATTTTGATTATATACAACTCTGCAGGCTCTTAACCTTCAAGCCAGTAAGGATTTGCAACTTAACAGAATGGTAGGTCAAGTCCGTGCTATGAATGTTGGTAATAGCATGCTTTTTGGTGGTACAAGTGCTTTCTACGTGCGTTAGTTCTCTGCTTCCTGATATGGTTCTAAAGTAAGTTGCTTGTGTGCAGTCTGATAACTTATATGTCAGGAAAGCAACTGATCACCGTGTCTGATCATTTGTCATGTCTCACATCTCTGGAGGGATGCCATAGCGGCGAAGTCACATGATTTATTGTTGGAGGTCAGCTGCTATAGCGACATGGCGACACGGCCACCTCCCTCCTATGTTGGGATCTGAATCTCATAGCGTCATCGTTGGATGTAACCGTCAAAGTATGGGCTTATTCTCAAAATGTCAGCTTTGTTATTGAACTGATTAACCCACAACGGACGACGAGGCTACATTGATTCCGTGAGAGGATGTAATCAGGCTGACAACTAGCCTTGTAGAGGTGGACGAGGGATTAAGGATTAGAGCTCGCCTGTCATGTCCTCGATCCTCGATAGGACCGCGGGACGGACCATGGTACATGGAGACGCACCAAGTCAGGCCGTCTGACCTGAAATCAAGTGTATCATGGTCCAAAGAGATGGTTAAGTGATTCGGGACACGAATACTTGATCATCAGAGGAAGGGAAGAGGTAAAGGGGAGCTGGACGAGTGAACCGGAAGTAGGATGTGGTCTGGGTCAAGCTCATCCAGCTGGATAAGGAGTGTGGTTAGCTCACCTGAGGTTGTCCAGCTCACTGGAGCTGCTGGACTAGCTAGGTCAGCTAGGACAGCTAGGGGGAAGCTCATCTCACCTCGACAGAGTGTTCGGGTCTGGGCCAGACTGGACGAGCTGGACGATTACTCGGACTGGTCCGACGGTCCGAATATATGTGATATATGTGACGATGGGACCAAGGTCTTGCCCATTAGTCTGGGACGTCCCACAAGGAAAGGGAAGGTTCCCTCCGCGCCTAGGAACTGTCCCTTTATATTAGCGAAACGGTGCCAAGGGCAACCGTTCGGTTCGTTCTCTCTCTCTTCGTACCGGTTCGCCTAAAAGAAGTTGGCAATCGAGATCTCTATAAATAGAGAGTCTGACTTCGAAAATGGCATCAGAATACTCAGGCGAAGCCCTGGCAAAATCGTAACAGAGATAAACAGAGAGAAAGAAAGAGACGGTCCGTGAGGAGGAGTATCCGACCAAGGGGTTACCGGAGAAGACTAACTGGTGGCAAAGCATGGAAACTCGTCAGAGGGATCTGGAGAAGGATAAGGAGAAGGAGAAGACGCCGGCTCCTGAAGAACGAACTCCAAAGGTCAGTGATGCTATCCATGGTTCATTGTCCTTCACCGCGGTTAAGTCTGGTCTGGTGTGTGGGGCGATTGTGTTGAAAGCATCCTTTCTGTCTTGTCTTTGTATTTATATTACTCCATCTCTATTCTGATCGAGTCTATGGGTTCAGACTCACAAAGGCAAACCTCGGCCTTGGCCGGTTTGGAGGAAATCCTCCATGGCCGTGGTTTGAGAGGTATGATCGGATCTCATAGTTCCTGATGGACTTGAGGGGATCCGATGATTAATTATTTCTATTTTGTATTTATAAGGAATTATCATGTTAAGAAAGTGTATTGATCGTATTGAATTAAGGGGATTGGGTCGTGGCCGGTTTGGTGAATCAAGGTCGAGATCATGATGATCGAGACCAGTTCTGTGGAATCCAACTCAGCCAATCTCTTAGTTGAGAATTATCATGAGTTTACATGAATTTTATTGTATTTTTCCATGTATATTTGTGATGGCCAATTTCGGGTCTGATACGGTTTGATAGCCTAGGATAGGATCCAGCCATGCAATTGATTGGTATTGTGATTGATAAATCTAATCAAGTGTTTGTGTGTGTTTTGTGATGGATCCAGATAGCAAAGGTGATCGTGGGAAAGCCAAGGAACCGTGAGGAACCTAGCCGTGGATGAGATGTGTGTGTGGAAGACAAGTCTTTTGTAGCATTGGATTTATGTAGCCTATTGTGCAACCTTAACTATTATGATCTAGCCTAGTGTGTATTGAATGATGAACGAATGCATACTTTGTATGAACCACATTGATTTATATATATATATATATATGAAATCGTTTGTCCTTTATTCCGCTGTGTATTGATCATGTAGATTGAATGAACCTCGAATCAGTGTAAAACACTTAGAAAAAATATGAGTTAGGATTGGTACTTAACCAAACGAACTGACTTATGATCTTAGGTAAGACTGCGGTTCGGTTGGATTAAGGAATCCAGGATCGGGTCTTACAAGTTGATATCAGAGCATGCTTGATTCTAGGACTTGTTTAGGTTATGGTGCACACACACATCCGGCTATGGGTACTCACGGTGAGGCTATGGGTTTTAACCTTGTTTATTGTTTACTTTTGTTTATCTTTTGGTGCGTAGAGGTTTGGAATTACAGTTATGAACGAACCTCTTGTTTGTGTTGTCATGCCAAAGGGAACAAAGAAGAAATCTAGGAAAGGAAAGGAGGCTGCTGGTGGATCCGGGACGGTGGTGGTTGAGAAAGTCACTGAGACACCTTTGTTACCTACCGTGCATGGAACGGTGAACAATGAGACCGGATTACCACAGGGACCAATCCTACCCGATGAACCGCGTGTGGAAATTCCTGAGGATCAGGATATGCTGGAACAGGAGGAAGATGCTGAGTCTTCCCATGCTGGTGATCACGAAGATCAGGAAGGTGCTGCGGATGGAGGCAGAACCGGACCTGAGACCTGTTGGGGAAAAATATCTAAGGCTAGAGTTTTCTCCAGCCTCCGAAGGGGCCTCGACTTCCAGGCCCTCGTTTGGAAAGGATCCAGGGTCCCTCCTCGACTTAAAGAACCCATCTCCACCAGGTGGCACCAGGGCCCGACCTCCATTTGACAAGTACCCAGGGTCCAGTCCCTGTATCGAGGAACCAAGGCCCAGCCCTTGCCGTAAGGACCAAGGAACCAATCCTCCGCATGAATATGGAAGTTTCCCAAATCAAGGGGAAACTAATATATTCCCGAATATTACAGAAGCCGCCGAAGATTGACCGACTTACGTCAACTATAAAAGGGGAACCCAAACCCTAGAACAAGGGATCAACACTTTGGGGCTTAGAGATTATAGAGTTAGGCTAGAAAACTAGGGTTTATACACCCAATACATTGCAACGCCAAACACACTCAATATTACATCTCTTTGCCTCAATTTCTGTTCTTAAAACACATACAAACTCGTATCCATTCATTAGTCTTCCAGTGTTCCGTAGTACTAAAACGACCCTACACAAAAATATCACAACAGTTTGGCGCTAGAAGGAGGGGAGTAACTCAACTACGTGACGATGGCATCGGAAGACGAGTCCAATCAAGCCAATCTGACCCCGAAGGAGAAGGAGCTTCTGAGCCGATTCGAAACCCTTCAGAGTCAAATTACCGACCTTCACAAGGCTCAGGAAACCGCACCTGCAGGTCTGGAACTCGTCCAGGAAGTTCAATACCTAAAAGATCAACTTGGAGAACACTCCAAGCAACTCCAGCAAAGCGCCGAGAAGCTAAACGCCATGTAAGCCGAGAACATCGCTCTCAGACGAGAAAACCAATCCCTCGGGGCAGTAGGGAACAAACGAAAATGGTTCAGAACCAAAGTTCGACCTATGGCTTCGCTCAACACCCCGCACGACGACGAGGAAACGCCTCAGCAGCCCGGAGACGAACCCGGCGGTCAAGAAAACATTCGAGACATAACCCGAGAAGAAGAAGAAGACGAATCCGATACATAGGATGAAGAATACTCACCTGATCATCTCGAGATCTCGGATCCAGCTTTAGCCGCTTACCTAGAGAAGGTGGTATCCGAAAAATTCGGCACCATCCAATCCATGGTGGAAAGGCTCCCCGGAGTAGCTCCCCCCATCCGTAGAAGTGATCCAAGGTCGTACTCCGACACGCCTTTCGTGGAGGAGATTGCTTCGACCGAGATGCCTCGAAAGTTCTCTTTTCCGAGCATCAAGATGTACGAAGGAACTGGAGATCCTGACAACCACATCGCCCAGTACAAGCAACGCATGGTAGCCGTGGCTATTCCGAAAGACGCAAGGGAAGCCACCATGTGCAAGGGCTTCGGGTCAACTCTAACCGGTCCTGCCCTCCAATGGTACATCAACCTCCCCACGGGGTCCATAGCATCATTCGCCGCCCTCAGCGACAAGTTCGTGGAACAGTTCACTAGTAGCCGCCACCTGGAGAAGAGATCAGATGACCTCTACGAGATCCAACAATACAGAAACGAATCCCTACGCTCCTACATAGCTCGTTTCAACCAAGAGAAGGTCTCCATACCCGAGTGTAACGCCGATACAGCAATCTCAGCCTTCAAGAAGGGCCTACTCCCGGAGGGAGAGCTCTACAAGGAATTAACCAAGTACAGATGCGGAGACATGGCGGATGTACTATCCCGTGCCTGGGCCCAAGTAAGGTGGGAAGAAGACGTCGTGAGCAGGGCCAAGGTTTCCTCCAAGTACGATCAGAAGTCCTCCAAACCATCGAAAGACGAGCGTGAAGAAACCATCCGATCCGACCTTCCCGGGAACCCACCAATCAGAGCAGGGGCAGATACCAACATCGCCCCTTACCTCGGTCCGAAGGAATGATGGTTTCGACTTGGCCCAGCATTTCCCACCTAGCGATATCCAAACCGGAGCTCATTGGAGTCCTGAGGCAGATGGGCCCACAAGTCAAGTGGCCACCTAAAATGAGGTCCCCTGACGCTACCCGGAACCCTAAAAGATGGTGTGGGTTCCACAACGATCACGGCCATACTACGGAGGATTGCGTAGCCTTAAGATTGGAAGTAGCCGAGCTTCTCAAGAAGGGTTACCTAAGGGAATTCCTCTAGGATAAGGCCAAGGATCTCCTTAACATAGAGGGCCCCGCTCTCCCCAATGAAGCGGTCCCTGCGCTACCTCCACCACAAGAACGAGTGATCCACGTCATCTCCGGAGGATCAGAAGTAAGCGGGATCAGCAGCGCCGCAGCCAAACGAAGTACTCGCAATGCTAGGAACGGTCAAGAGACCGAGACTCCCAAGCGCCCACTCTTGGGAACGAATGAAATCAGCTTTACTACGAGGGAGCAGGAACAAGTCCTTGCTCCCCATCATGACGCCCTCGTTATCTCTCTTGTTATAGCCAACTGCCTGGTTAAACGAATATTGGTGGACAATGGCAGCTCCAGCAACATTATCTTCCACTCGGCCTATATGGATTTAGGGCTAGACCCTAAAACATTAACCAGGCAAGCGGTCCCGCTCGTGGGATTTAGCGGAGAGGTGAAGCAAACCGAGGGAGAAGTCCTTCTCCCAGTCTACACCGAGGGAATAAACCAAACCACCAATTTCTTGGTCGTCGACTGTCCGTCGTCTTACAACGTAATACTAGGGAGGCCCTGGATCCACGACATGGGAGCCGTACCATCAACCCTCCACCAATTGGTAAAATTTCCTACCCCCTGGGGCGTGAAGGTCATTAGAGGGGATCAAGAAAATTCTAGGTCCTGCTATCAAACTACCCTGAAGGGAAGGACCCAAGCTTTATAGCAATTACAGAAGCAGCCTCTCGTTCCTCATGCCGAAGAACCCGAGGTTGAAAACATGGACGAAGTCCCCCTGATAGAAGGAAACCCGGAGCGGAACCTCAAGATAGGGTCCAAGCTGCCTAAGGATCTGAGACGGAGGCTGATCGATTTCCTAAGATCTAACTCCGATTGCTTCGTATGGTCCCACGAAGACATGCCCGGAATCGACCCCAGCGTCATCATGCATCAGCTCCAAGTGAATCCCGAATCCTCCTGTTAGACAAAAGAGAAGGAAGTTCGCTCCCGAAAGGGATGAAATCATTAACGAAGAGGTCAAGAACCTGCTCGACGCAGGGTTCATAAGAGAAGTGCAATATCCCGACTGGCTCGCCAATGTGGTGGTTGTGAACAAGAAAAATGGAAAATGGAGGGTCTGCATCGACTTCACGGACCTCAACAAGTCCTGCCCAAAGGATCCATTCCCCTTGCCTCATATAGACAAGCTAGTGGATGCCACCGCTGGGCACCAACTAATGAGCTTCATGGACGCCTTCTCGGGATACAACCAAATCCTGATGCATCCCGACGACCAAGAAAATACGTCCTTCATGAATTCTAGGGGCATCTACTGCTACAAGGTCATGCCGTTTGGTCTGAAGAATGCTGGATCCACCTATCAGAGGTTGGTCAACACGATGTTTGCCGATCAGATAGGCCAGACCATGGAAGTCTACATCGACGACATGCTGGTAAAATCTCTTGACTCGAAGGATCATATCTCACATCTCCAGCAAGCGTTCACCACCCTGAGAAAATACAATATGAAGCTCAACCCCTCTAAATGTTCCTTTGGAGTAAGCTCCGGGAAATTCCTGGGATACATAGTCACCCACAGGGGCATAGAAGCAAATCCGGAGCAAATAAGGGCCATCCAGGCGATTCCTCCCCCACGGAACGTCAAAGAGATTCAAAAACTTACGGGAAGAATGGCAGCCCTCAGCAGATTCATCTCCAGGCTTTCTGACAAGTCCCATGCCTTTTTTGAAACACTAAAGAACCCTAAGGACTTTCAATGGACAGAGAAGTGCGAAACCGCACTGTCCGACCTCAAGGCCTATCTTACTACTCCACCGCTCCTGTCTAAACCTCTAGAAGGAGAAACCCTACTGCTTTACCTCGCTGTGTCCGAACACACAGTTAGCGCAGTCCTCGTAAGGGAGGAGGAAAGAAGGTAGCATCCCATATACTACGTCAGCAAATCCATGCTAGACGCAGAAACTCGCTACAGCCAGCTAGAGAAACTAGCCCTCGTCCTAGTGGTTGCGGCCCGGAAATTACGTCCCTACTTCCAGTCCCACCAAGTCGTGGTAGTCACCTCCTTCCCCATCAAAGCAGTCATTCATAAACCCGAGGTGTTAGGACGATTGGCGAAGTGGGCCGTAGAATTGGGAGAATACGACGTGATCTTCAGCCCAGCCGCCGCTATCAAGTCCCAAGTCCTAGCTGATTTCGTGGCTGAGTTCTCTCCCTCTATGCTTGTAGACCCAGATCTAGAAACTACGCTCCAGAGAAAAGAAGCGGAAGAAGGTCAATGGACCCTGCACGTGGATGGCTCCAGCAATGTAAGAGGTGCAGGGGTAGGACTGGTTCTGACCTCCCCTACGGGAGAATCGGCCTCAAGGGCTGTACGTTGCAACTTCAAAGCAACAAACAATGAGGCAGAATACGAGGCTTTAATAGCAGGCCTAGAACTAGCCAAGGAAATGGGAGTAAAAGACATCCAGGTTTTCAGTGACTCGCAGCTCATCATCAGTTAAGCTCAAGGGGATTATCAAGCCAAGGACCCGAGCATGATCAGGTTTCTATCTGTGGCCAAACATCTCCTAGACCAATTCACAAGCTATAAGCTTACCCAAATACCTAGGGAACAAAACTCACAAGCCGATGCTCTAGCAAACCTGGGTTCCGCATTAGAAACCAAAGAACATATGAGTATTCTGTTGTTGGTCCTGCAATGGCCAGCAATCCAGAAAGAGGTTGAACCGGAAGTGATGGTAGTAGACGAAGGAGAAACCTGGATGACCCCTATCACTGACTATCTAAGAAACGACGTCCTACCCGAAAACCGAGAGGAGAGCCGGAAGATCAAGAGACAAGCGGCCAGATACTGCATATCGGAGGGAAAACTATATAGAAGATCCTTCTCAGGACCCTACCTACGATGTCTATCCCCTAGAGAAGCCACACGAATATTAGAGGAACTTCACGATGGGGAATGCGGTTCACACTCCAGCGGACGGAGCCTGGTTCTCAGGGCGAGAAGGGCTGGTTATTACTGGCCTACTATGGCGAAGGACTCCCTCAAACAGGCCAAAACTTGTAACCAATGCCATAAACACGCCCCAATTTCCAACTTACCACCAGAGAACCTGAAATCCTTAAGTTCCCCATGGCCCTTCCGTAAATGGGGGATGGACATCGTGGGGAAATTCCCAATGGCGCCGGGGCAGAAGGTCTTCCTCCTAGTAATGACCGATTACTTCACGAAGTGGGTAGAAGCCAAAGCCTTAGCAAAAATCACGGACCTCCAGATCAGGAAATTCATCTGGACGAACATAATAACCCGCTTCGGAGCACCTCAGGAAATTGTCATAGACAATGGACCCCAATTCACCAGCAACGACTTCCAGGACTTCTGCAAAGATTGGGATATCAAACTCTCATATTCGGCACCAAGGCACCCGCAATCAAACGGACAAGCAGAGTCAACCAACAAAACGGTGGTGAACATGCTCAAGAAGCGCTTGGAAAAGGCTCACGGGCGATGGGCAGAAGAATTACACGGAGTCCTTTGGGCCTACCGGACGACTCCAAAGACAGCTACCCAAGAAACCCCTTTCTCACTCGTCTACGGCACCGAGTCAGCAATACCCACCGAGGTACATGTCAAGACCACGATCTCCAACATCCTAACCCCCAAGGAAAATGACGAGCTGATGTACCTAAGCCTAGACCTCCTAGACGAAAAAAGGGAAGCAGCCCGCCTGAGTAACGCGTCGTACCAAATAAAGGTAGCCAAGAGTTACAACAAGAAGGTGAGATCCAGAACCTTCCAAGAAGGGGACTGGGTCCTAAGGGGAGTCTGTAACCACACAAAAGACAAATCAGCCGGAAAACTCGCCCCCAGATGGGAGGGGCCCTATCAGGTAATAGGGGTGCAAGGGGCAGGAGCCTATAAGTTGCAAGACAGCACATGCAAGGTACAACCCAACTGCTGGAACGCCTTGCACCTCAAGTTCTATCATTTCTAAAGGCAAGATCTTCGGGTCGAGCTCTATATATACTATTATATATTTAAGTATTTTGGTTTTCCTACTCCTATGTATAACGAGAACGTCCTCGGACTAGGCTTATAAAATACATTTGGTTTCGACTAAAGGGAGTTAAGGAAACACCAATATACTTAAAGGGGCATATTAGCTGGATCAGGGACCTTCGGGACCTCAGATCTTAGCTAGCCTCCTAGCTGGTGAGGCTACTCACCATAGGTACAGACAGATATGGAAGGGGTCTGATCAGCCCTGAGCCGATGTCTGTGCGATAGGGCCCCGCGTAAAGGCCTATAGCCAAAAATTATGCGGGGACCACGTACTAGGGCCATTCAAACCCTCGTGAAATACGCTGTAAGCTAAACGCACGCTGGGGGCATGACGTACACAGCCAAGTATTGTAATCAGATTCTGGCGGCTGATATGCAGGGAGCAAAGTGCAAATAACAAGTTAAGCACAAACAATATAATACCTATCCAGACGTGGAAGGTAGTGTGTCTGGGTTGACAGAACCTTGCGGGGGGACCCACCCCAGACCACAATAAGTCTGAGAGTGACCTTTCTGCAGAAAGGTAGAGTGCAGCATTGAGAATTTCAAGAATGGCCTATGCCCACGGGTAGCACAGTGTGATTTCTCAATTTAGATCGAGAGTGGCTCGCCTCCGAGCAGCAGAGAGCGATCAAAAAGACTCCCCAAAAGCATAAAAGTACAGAGACCTTCGGGTCCAGAGACCTTCGGGTCCAGAGACCTTCGGGTCCAGAGACCTTCGGGTCCAGAGACCTTCGGGTCCAGAGACCTTCGGGTCCAGAGACCTTCGGGTCCAGAGACCTTCGGGTCCAGAGACCTTCGGGTCCAGAGACCTTCGGGTCCAGAGACCTTCGGGTCCAGAGACCTTCGGGTCCAGAGACCTTCGGGTCCAGAGACCTTCGGGTCCAGAGACCTTCGGGTCCAAAGACCTTCGGGTCCAAAGACCTTCGGGTCCGAAGACCTTCGGTTCCGAAGACCTTCGGTTCCGAAGACCTTCGGGTCCGAAGACCTTCGGTTCCGAAGACCTTCGGTTCCGAAGACCTTCGGTTCCGAAGACCTTCGGTTCCGAAGACCTTCGGTTCCGAAGACCTTCGGTTCCGAAGACCTTCGGTTCCGAAGACCTTCGGTTCCGAAGACCTTCGGTTCCGAAGACCTTCGGTTCCGAAGACCTTCGGTTCCGAAGACCTTCGGTTCCGAAGACCTTCGGTTCCGATGACCTTCGGTTCCGATGACCTTCGGTTCCGAAGACCTTCGGTTCCGAAGACCTTCGGTTCCGAAGACCTTCGGTTCCGAAGACCTTCGGTTCCGAAGACCTTCGGTTCCGAAGACCTTCGGTTCCGAAGACCTTCGGTTCCGAAGACCTTCGGTTCCGAAGACCTTCGGTTCCGAAGACCTTCGGTTCCGAAGACCTTCGGTTCCGAAGACCTTCGGTTCCGAAGACCTTCGGTTCCGAAGACCTTCGGTTCCGAAGACCTTCGGTTCCGAAGACCTTCGGTTCCGAAGACCTTCGGTTCCGAAGACCTTCGGTTCCGAAGACCTTCGGTTCCGAAGACCTTCGGGTCCGAAGAACCTCAAGGTTCCGAAGACCTCCGGGTCCCAAGAACCTCTGGGTTCCAAAGACCTTCGGGTCCAAAGACTTTGGGTCCAAAGACCTTCGGGTCCAAAGACCTAAGGGTCCAAAGAACCCCAAGGTTCCCAAGGCCTAAGGGCCCCAAGAACCCCAAGGTTCCAAAGACCTAAGGATCCGAAGAACCTCAAGGTTCTCAAGATCCAAAGATTTGTGGGAACCGAAATTCGCACTGTCGATTTTAGTTAAGTAAAAACGTAGGAAAACTAAGTTGACCTAGTTTTCCCCGAGGATCCCGGCTATCTGCTGGGCCACGCACGACAAAGTTAAAACAGGCTAAGTTGAAAATAAATGCGTAAAGTAAAGAGAGCAAAAAGAAAGAATTTTATTTCCGAATTCGCGGAGAGCGTTGGAACAATAGGTCGAGATCGCGGCCGTAAGAGCTGTCGATCGTCGCTAGTCTCAAAACCCTAGATCTAACCTAATTGAGTCGCAGCTCGCTAAAAAGGAAATAAACGCCTAAGTTCTAAATTGCTCTGAGAGTATTTTTTCTTGTGATTTTCGGATCCCCCTTCCTCTGCTCCTAGACTTGCTTATATACTCCCATATGACGGTCTATTCCTGACGGGCCGGCGCGAGCTGGGCTTTTTCCATTTTCGTCGGCCTTCATATTTATCGGGAAACTTGACATTTATCTTTTTGGAAACTTGATGTTTATCCTTTGGAAGTTTGACATTTATCTTGTTTAGGAAGATAATCGCAAACTGTCGTATCTATCTTTTTAGAAAATCGTAAAATGGTTATCCGATCATGTTTGGTCCCCGTTGGGCCGAATCTCGGATTTCCGCTATTTTTACGATTTCCTCGAGAGAACGCTCCTACTCGGACATTGAATCTTTCGGAAGATCTTCGGCTCTTTTATGCGGCAAATGGTGTTCTTAGATAACCATTGCCGTTTTCTACGAAGTTCTTCCATCCGTCGATGTCTTACGGGTTTTCCGAAGGCTAGGAGAAAGAAAATGAGTTTGGTTTGCGGGATTTCAGAAAGTCGCAAAACTTCGATTTCTGGCGGTTTGAGAACTTGGAACTTACGCACAAAGACTAGCCGTCCGATAACTCGAGCTAGCATGGCGCTAGGCGCCCGGCGCTTAGAGGCAGCACAGGCGCTAGGCGCCCGGCACCTAGAGGCAACACGGGCGCTAGGCGCCCGGCGCCTAGAGGCAGCACGGTCGCTAGGCGCCCGGTGCCTAAAGGCAACGCGGGCGCTAGGCGCCCGGCGCCTAGAGGCAGCACGGGAGCTAGGCGCCCGGCGCTAGGCGCTCGGCGCCTAGAGGCAGCACGGGCGCTAGGCGCCCGGCGCCTAGAGGCAGCACGGGCGCTAGGCGCCCGGCGCCTAGAGGCAGCACGGGCGCTAGGCGCCCGGCGCCTAGAGGCAGCTTCGGGCGCTAGGCGCCCGGCGCCTATAGGCAGCACGGGCGCTAGGCGCCCGGCGCCTAGAGGCAGCGCGGGCGCCAGGCGACCGGCGCCTAGAGGCAGCGCGGGCGCCAGGCGACCGGCGCCTAGAGGCAGCGCGGGCGCCAGGCGCCCGGCTCCTAGAGGCAGCGCGGGCGCTAGGCGCCCGGCGCCTAGAGGCAGTTTCGGGCGCTAGGCGCCCGGCGCCTAGAGGCAGCTTCGGGCGCTAGGCGCCCGGCGCCTAGAGGCAGCCCAGGGTCGTCGCTCGTTTCTTTCGGCTTGTGCGAGTTTTTGCGTTCTTTTTACTTCCCGGAGATTTTTATCGTGTAGAGAATGTTTCTAATCGTTGATTTCGGAATGTCTTAACATTTTCCCGAGTTTTCTAGAATGAAAATTATTCTCCTAATGCTTCTCTAACATCTTTCGTATTTTGTCCGAACTTTTCAGACATCGATTTCGTCTTGACCGATTTTGACCCCAACAGTTAGCCCTCCAGCTAGCTAGGAGCCGTAGCAGTCGTAGGTCCTAGCTTGCTGTATGGTTTGTGAGGAAAGTATGGAGACGAAATCGTGCCGAAAGTCGGGGTAAAAGACTTGTGAATCCTTTACCATTCTTATTTCACCCAAGAATCCTAAGTCAATTTCTCCCTCAAAGATTCTCTCTCTACTTTTAAGAAAAGAATGACTTCAAAGTCAAAATCTTCGAGGAGACAGTCTCGCTCTCCTTCGGACAGTTTCCACGCCGAGGAGGAAGTTCCGAAGCCCGAGGTTTCAGAGATTGAGAGGAATGCGTACTGTGACGCCGTCTTCCGTTCTGATCCCCCTCTTCCTGTGATTCCGATTCCCCGACGTCCTGTGAAGGCGCGTGTGGAAGCTGATTCGCCGAGCGAAGTATCCCCTGAGTATCTTGGAATTCTTCGAAAGTCCTATAAGGTTCCGGAGAAAGTCGTGTTTCGCATTCCCCTTGGGGATGAGAGTCCAGAGCGCCCTCCGGAGGGTTACTTTACCTGTTACGAGGCATTCCTGACGCAGTGTCGATTATGGTTCCCGATCCCTGGGGTCATTGTCCAAGCTCTCGACCGTTTCGGAATTTCAATCAGCCAGTTGAACGTGCCGGCTCTAGAGAGCTGGCTTGGCGTTGTGATTCTGAGCTACGAGTTAGGAATGGATCTTAGCCCTTCGGACTTTGAAGGGCTGTGGCTTTCCAAGAGCGTGAGAACCAATGGAATATTTGCCATGAAATCGAGGACGGATCACTCGGTAATTCGTGGACTTACCTCGCACGCTAAGGATTTCGTTGATCGTTTCTTTTTTGTGCGGATAGATGGAGAATCTGTCGAGGAGAGCTTTCTTCATCTATTCCCGACGGAGTGGTTGTACCGACGTGGTAAGATTATCGTAATTTAATTTTTATTTTTTTTAGAAATCGAAAGGCGAACTCTGAATGCATATACGCATTTTTTTTGTAGAGAACATGTGTCTCACGCACGTCCCTTCCGATCTTACCGTCAAGAGAGACATATTCAGGTCAAGGGCCTGTTCCTGGGATTCTTTCGATCTCGACCGGATTCGAAAGGCGGTCGCGCTTCACTGATCGCGAGGCGGTACCGACCTCTCAACAATGATGGATCCTTCGTGTTTGCTCCTCCGAGGCGGAGGGGGAAATCTTCGAAGGGCAAAGGGATCGCTTTCGAGGCCTCGTCGGAAAACAACGAGCCGTCGAGGTACGATCCCGACTTTGTCGCAGAGAGCGGGGGTGCTTCCGGTCCGAACCCTCCTCCAAATGACTTCTTTGATGAGCTCCCCCCGGCTTTTACCCGTGATGAGTCTTTGGACAACGAGGAGAGGGACAAGGTGACAGCGGAAGGCGCTCGTTTGGTCAACGAGGTTTGTTTCCGACACTTAAGCAAATTCTTCCTATCCTTTTGCTTGACCTTGAGTTTTTTGCAGGCCGTGAGAGTATGGAATGCGTCAAAGCGGAGGAGACCGAAAGGGAATTCTTCCTATCCTTTTCCGCACTGCACGATTGGCCCGCTTCAAAGCGGAGGAGACCGAAAGGGAGTTTGCCAAGTATCGGTTGGAGGTTGAGGAGCGAAACCGTCGGCAAGCCGAGGTCCAGGCTCGAGCCCTCGTCCGTGCAGAGAGGAGAGGACGGAGAAGAGCCGCTGCCGAAATGAACCGACGGGCGGAAATCTTTTCTACCGAATTTGAGGCGTACAAAGAGGCTCAGGACTTCGTAGGTGATTTTCGCGAGTGTCGCGGTTCGGTGGGTACTCTTCACAAGGTGCAGCGTGAGGGTTTCTCGCTTTCCAGCGAACTTGCCGCGATGGATGGTTCGATGAGAGTATGTGCTAACGCCGAATCCTCTGTTCCTCCGATCGAAGGAAGAATTCGAGAATTGTGGAATCCTATTCAAGTCTCGGAAGATACAGCGGATGCCGGTGCAGATGCGAATGCAGGTGACGGGGGCGAAGAGGTCGACCAGCCCGATTCCTCGTACGGAATAACTTTTTCTGATTGTCTTGCATTTGATTATAATTTGTAATAAGCCAAGTGGGGCTGTTTGCATGTGTTGCGACCCTTACGGGGTTGCGTGACTTTATGTTTTTCGGGATCGGCCGTCGGTGGCCTTAGAATCCCTATTATGAATGCTTTTACGAATTACGCGTTTTGATTTATACTTTCGCCAAGTGTAGAGGACTTTGAATACGCGTAGTCACTTCGTATTCGAGCTCTTTTTTTTTTGTCGCTTAACCTGCAGGTTACTTTGTAGCGAACGTTAGGTTTGTAAGCGATAAGAGGCAAATTTTGGGATCTCGTATGCTGGATACTTATGCCTATGAGATGTTTTAGATACCAGCAAGGCTGGGTTTAGGGCAAGACCTAGGTCTAGTTTCGGACTAAAGCTATGCGATGACAAATCGGCTTTTCGTTTTGCTTGTTTGCGATTTCGACCTGACTCGTACCGTTTTAGAATCCGCGAAGTGCTTATCGGCTTATATGATTCGTTTGGGTACGAGTCGAGCTACTTCCTTTACGAAGAGCTAACCAAAATTTGGATTTCTTGTATAGCGCGCTATAATATCCTTGTCGGATGCAAAAGGACTTCGTTGGAAGCCAGACTACGAATTTGATTTGAGTTAAACGTTTCTATGTTTTTCCGTCGGGGCCAATCGACGGAATGGGATTTTTAGAGTCGCGGAAAGACTGTTTGATAGAGTTTTTTTTGGAGGAGAATAGAGAATCGAAACTGGTCAGGAACTTGCGACGTCTCGCGTTCCTTAAAGATACGATTTTCGTTCTCCGTAATATTTGTGCCTTGGATAAGCGTTCGAATTTAAGACTATACAAAATTTCAAGAATGTAGAATACATGTAGAGAATATTTTTGCGGGAGTAAAAGATTATTCGTTCCCATCTCCCCCCCCCTTTTGGTGAGGGGGATAGCTGAACTCGTCGGGTTTCGACGAGCTGCCTACGTACCTCTTGCGAGGATCAAGCCATCTCGTAGTTCTGCTTATATCGCGGATGCTATTACTCCACGACTTTCGGCGCTTCGACTGTCTTAGCTAAGTCGGTGGCCGCGTCGGGAGTTGGGTCATCCGTTCCATCGGCGATGGACTCGAGGATTTGCTTATCATTATGAGTCGTGGCCTTTTTGGACGAATCCGAGTCGTCCTTTGCCGAGTTCTCGGAGATACTCGGATGCTTCTTAGTTCGCTTTAGGTTAGCCGCTGGGGCGTTCCTATTGCTGCGCAATTTATGTTCAGCCAGCAAGCAGAGTCGCGACTGTTTTTGACTTCCCCAGATGACCGCCGTTCCAGTTGGGGTTGGAAACTTGACGCTGAGATGGTAAGTGGATGGGACTGCCTTCATGGCGTTTATCCAAGGAGTCCCCATTATGGCGTTGTAGATAGCCGGGTTATCCACTACCGCGAATTCGACGATCTTTGTGACTTCTTTCGCCATGACAGGGAGCCTGATCTTTCCGAGGGTCATGGAGGTGACGCCCGAGAATCCAGTCAAAGGTCTCGGTTCTGGGATGACTTCTCCGAGGGGTATGTTCATCCTTTGGAGAGTATCGCGGAACATGATGTTGACCGTGCTTCCTGTGTCGATGAGGATGCGGCCGACTTCGAGATCTTGAATCACCAAGTCGATGACCAGAGGATCGTAGTGGGGTTTATCGAGTCCGGCCGTATCCTGTTCCTCGAAGACGATCGCGTGATTGGGAACGTCGTCTTCTGGGCACCACCCGGGACTTGTTTCGGCTTTCCGTCCATAGGCTTTGATCGACGAAACAGAGTCCTGGTAGAAGTGCGATCCTCCGATGATCATGTTGATCCTCTGGCGATTGTTGTTGTTTCCTTCACCATCTTGCCTTCGTCCGCGTTTT
The DNA here is from genome assembly GCA_026261945.1 of Hirschfeldia incana. NCBI lineage: Eukaryota > Viridiplantae > Streptophyta > Magnoliopsida > Brassicales > Brassicaceae > Hirschfeldia > Hirschfeldia incana. The sequence goes on from JABCMI010000118.1 coordinate 541,625, forward strand.
TCGCCCGATTGAGTTCCAGGAGCGTTATTCTCGGGATTGGCTCCATCGGTCTTCGGCGGACGGTCGGAATCTAAGAGCAGGTCTTTCACGCTTCTCACCGTTGCTAGCTCGCCGGCGAGCAGCTTTGTAATGAGTCTAGCGCGGAGAACTTTGCAATTGGCGGTAGAGTGACCTCTCGTCTGGTGGAACTCGCAGCTGGAGTTGTCCTTGTACGAGTTCCGCGTCCAAGTGTTTCCGGCGGTCCTCCCTTGCTCGGAGTTGACGGCGTAATTATGCTCGCCTTGGACGTCTTCCCCCTCGTGATGGACGTACTTGTCGTTACGTGAGGTTTTCTTCTTGCCGGACGCTTTCTGCGGTCCGTGCTTTTGCGCCAGGACTTTCATCTCTTCTTCCATGATGATGAAATCCGTCGCCTTGTGGAGAGTGTCCTGGATGGTGCGTGGTCTCTCCAAAGAAATCCACTTTCGGAATTTCGACTTGTACCAGAGGTTTTTCCTCAGGGCGTCGATGGCGACTCTATCGCTGAGGCCTGTTACCCTGGAAATTACGAGTTTGAACCTCTTTATGTAGTCGCGGAGCGGCTCGTCTTCCTTTTGAATGAGGCTCCAGAGGTCTACGTCGGAAGTTTCCCTGTCCATGAACATGGAAAACTGCTTCAGAAAGGCTGAAGCTAGCTGGCGAAAACTTCCGATGGAGTTTCTTTTCAAGCGCGAGAACCACTCGAGCGCAGCACCTCTAAGGTTCTCGACGAACAGGAGACAGCAGCCGACGTCTTTTTCCCGCTCTGGAAGCTTAGACCTAGCCATCGCAATCTGAAAGGATTGCAGATGTGCCTTCGGGTCTGTGGTTCCGTCGTAGGTGGGAAGCTTTATTTTCCCGGGATCCGAGACTCGTGCGTCTGTGATTCGAGACGTGAACAGAGTCTTCCTCGACTCTTCGAGGAGCAGGTCGATCTCGGGAGTGGTGCTGGTTGCGTGGTGAATCTGCGATTTTACCGCTTTCACCTCGGCTGCAGTCTTTGCGATGTATTCGCGTAAATCGTGGATCTCATTGGCGCCGTTTGCGCTTCTTTGTCTACGCTGGCTGCGATAGGCCCGAGTCTGGTCTTCGGCTAGCCTCTCTTGCTCTGACCAGTAGAGGTCTTCCTCCTCTTCCGTCATCGGTTTCTCGAAGGCTGCCGCCAGTCAAGCCGACTGACTTCGGGTCCTTCTGTGGTGGACGTCGGTGTCTTCGTCGGATGGATCCGATTGATCGCTGATATCCAGGTTGATTCTCTCGACGTCGGCTCCTTCGTTTTCCCTCGCGGGAGGTGGAAGGTTATCCGTTGTTTTCTTCTGCCCCGCAGGAGTGGTATCGTCAGGAATGAGTTCCGGGGATTCTCTCGGGGCGTCTTTCTCTTTGTCTCCAGAAGTTCCGAAGTCAAGTCTCCTGACACGCCTCACCTTGGTGGATCCGCGCGGGAGTTTGCTTTTCGCTGTTAAGGTGCTGACCTGTTTAGCGAGTGAAGCCATTAGTTTCTCTTGTTCTTCCGACCGTTTCTGGGCGGTGGCGAACAGTTCCTTCACCTGGTCTAGCATCGCGGTGTTTGCCTCGGCAGTGACCGTCGATATGTTTCCAGCGGGAGTCTTCTCAGCGTTGGCATCGGCGGCTGGTCCGTCGTGCGTTTGCTTGTCTTTTTCCGCGTTAGCGGACATGTTTAACTGGGAGTGCGTAGTTGCGAGAAAGATAATTCCGTGTATCCCACTCCTTCTAGCGCCAAACTGTGGGAACCGAAATTCGCACTGTCGATTTTAGTTAAGTAAAAACGTAGGAAAACTAAGTTGACCTAGTTTTCCCCGAGGATCCCGGCTATCTGCTGGGCCACGCACGACAAAGTTAAAACATGCTAAGTTGAAAATAAATGCGTAAAGTAAAGAGAGCAAAAAGAAAGAATTTTATTTCCGAATTCGCGGAGAGCGTTGGAACAATAGGTCGAGATCGCGGCCGTAAGAGCTGTCGATCGTCGCTAGTCTCAAAACCCTAGATTTAACCTAATTGAGTCGCAGCTCGCTAAAAAGGAAATAAATGCCTAAGTTCTAAATTGCTCTGAGAGTAGTTTTTCTTGTGATTTTCGGATCCCCCTTCCTCTGCTCCTAGACTTGCTTATATACTCCCATATGACGGTCTATTCCTGACGGGCCGGCGCGAGCTGGGCTTTTTCCATTTTCGTCGGCCTTCATGTTTATCGGGAAACTTGACATTTATCTTTTTGGAAACTTGATGTTTATCTTTTGGAAGTTTGACATTTATCTTGTTTAGGAAGATAATCGCAAACTGTCGTATCTATCTTTTTAGAAAATCGTAAAATGGTTATCCGATCATGTTTGGTCCCCGTTGGGCCGTATCTCGGATTTCCGCTATTTTTAAGATTTTCTCGAGAGAACGCTCCTACTCGGACATTGAATCTTTCGGAAGATCTTCGGCTCTTTTATGCGGCAAATGGTGTTTTTAGATAACCATTGCCGTTTTCTACGAAGTTCTTCCATCCGTCGATGTCTTACGGGTTTTCCGAAGGCTAGGAGAAAGAAAAGGAGTTTGGTTTGCGGGATTTCAGAAAGTCGCAAAACTTCGATTTCTGGCGGTTTGAGAACTTGGAACTTACGCACAAAGACTAGCCGTCCGATAACTCGAGCTAGCATGGCGCTAGGCGCCCGGGGCCTAGAGGCAGCACGGGCGCTAGGCGCCCGGCGCCTAGAGGCAGCACGGGCGCTAGGCGCCTAGAGGCAGCGCGGGCGCTAGGCGCCCGGCGCCTAGAGGCAACGCGGGCGCTAGGCGCCCGGCGCCTAGAGGCAACGCGGGCGCTAGGCGCTCGGTGCCTAGAGGCCCGGCGCCTAGAGGCAGCACGGGCGCTAGGCGCCCGGCGCCTAGAGGCAGCACGGGCGCTATGCGCCCGGCGCCTATAGGCAGCTTCGGGCGCTAGGCGCCCGGCGCCTAGAGGCAGCTTCGGGCGCTAGGCGCCCGGCGCCTAGAGGCAGCCCAGGGTCGTCGCTCGTTTCTTTCGGTTCGTGCGAGTTTTTGCGTTCTTTTTACTTCCCGGAGATTTTTATCGTGTAGAGAATGTTTCTAATCGTTGATTTCGGAATGTCTTAACATTTTCCCGAGTTTTCTAGAATGAAACTTATTCTCCTAATGCTTCTCTAACATCTTTCGTATTTTGTCCGAATTTTTCGGACATCGATTTCGTCTTGACCGATTTTGACCCCAACAGGGTTCAAAGAACCCCAAGGTTCCCAAGGACTAAGGGCCAAGAGAACCTCAAGGTTCCCAAGACCTAAGGGTCCAAAAAACCTCAAGGCTCCGAAGACCTTCGGGTCCAAAGAACCCCAAGGTTCCCAAGGCCAAAGGGCCCAAAGAACCTCAAGGTTCCAAAGACCCAAGGGTCCCAAGAACCGCAAGGTTCCCAAGACCTAAGGGTCCGAAGAACCTCAAGGTTCCTAAGGCCCAAGGATCCGGAAAGCCCAAAAAGCTCCTACTCCTCCAAGATTTAATGGGTAAGGCCTCAGGGCCCAAATATGAAACTCAGAGGGCCTAGACCTTGAAAACTTCCGAGTTCGAAGCAACGAGAACCTAAGGGTTCAAATCAGATCGGAACTCATCAGCTCGCGGCAACGATTTCACATCCTCGAAAACTTATGTTTTAACAGGATTACGAGATCTAACACGGCTTTATTTTCAGGCCAGAAACAGGCTTTGAATCCCAAGACAAACCAGGATACAAATTTAAAAGAAAAAGAGAGAATATCCCCGTCTGACAACAAGCCCTAAAGGATAATCATTACAAGTCCCTAAGATCTACCACGTCTAGACGAAGGGATAGCTGGCTCGTCTTCAAACGTAGGAGGCTCGACACCCTTAAGCGCCGCCTCAGCCAAAATCACCGTCTTAAACTGAGAAAATTCCTTGAGCAGATCCCATTGGGAGGTCTGTCCCCGGAGCCATTCCCTCATTACCTCCCAACGGGCAACCATTCTTTCCCCACTCACGGCCATGATCTTCTCATTCCTCAAAATCTCTACCTCCGATCGAAGTCCTGCGACGGCCTCTTCTAATTCTTGCTTCTCTCGACTCAACCGAAGGGATTCAGCCGAAGCAGTCTCTACCGAGCCCTCAATGGCACGAACCTTGTCCTTCAGGTCCCGAAGTTCCAACTCCGCAGCAACTCGCCTGTCCTCCTCACGAGACAGTCGCTTGGATACTTCCACCACCTCGTCCCGCTTAGTGCCCTCCTTCGCCAACCAGTCGCTCAAATGGTGTAGTTGCGAAAGAACCTATATAAAAAGGAGATGTGAACCAAGGATTCGAAATAAGAAACAAAAAACTGTTATCCACCTGAAGAAGCCCACTCTGAATCTGCCGCACTGCCCCTGAAGAACTTTTGTCCGAAAACAAAACCTGCATCTTGGGAAATACGCTCTCATTCAAATTATCCAAAACCGACGTTAGCCCTCCGTTCGAATGTCCGCTCGTCGGTGGTTGTCGACTCACCGGAGTCGAATCCTCCCTCGATTCATGGTCCCGACCCGAGGAAGAATCCTCGACGTCCATCATCCTGCGCTTACCCCCCAACAGTCGCACTCGCCCTACCGGCCACCTCCTGCATAGACAGACCTTTCTTGGCCGAAATCGCATCAGTGGCCCTCCTGAAAGAAGCCACCGGATCCTCTGGATCCTCTTCCATCACACTCACTGATCACAAAAATCACGCGATCAATATGATAATAAAAGACCCGACCAACGTTAAAAAGAAGGACTCACCCCACAGCTTGCTACGGCGCAACACCTCTGGGCTAAGAAGATAAGGTACTAGGCGCCGCTCGACAGGAATCTGCCTCGCACGAAGAACGTTATTCTTCCCATCGGCCGGAGCATGACGAGTCCCCTCTGCAAAATAACCAAAAAGAAATAAGCAAAATTCGATTGCAGATAACGGAAGCATTCCTTACCCGTGAAATTCCATCGATAGTAGGATACAGGGAGAGTCATGAAAATATACTTCTCGGGCCACCTTTTCTCAAAAGCTAGTCCCTTGCGATCGGTCTTTGGCAGCTCCTCAACTATAGGAAGACCCGCGCGAGGGCGAAGATGGAAGCGCCCCTCGTTGCCATTTATTGGAGCTAAGTGATAAGCAAAGAGAACCTCATTGACCCCCAAAGTCAAATTCTCTTCATCGCCCAGATTCTGGATCGCCGTGAGAATGCGCCAAGCAGGAGGATTAAGCTGGGACGGCGAAATATGAAAATAGTCGCATAAACTCGCAACCAACGACAGTACGTCGCCTCTAAAACCCGACTCAAACAAAGCTTCATAAACAGCGATCTCTTCGGGCATACCGCCGGACGCACGTTCCAAAGGTTCAGGAACGCGGAGAGCAACAGAAGAAGGGAGCGCGTACTTTCTCCGGAGGTCGCGTACTTAATCTTCCCCGATTAACGAAGCAGGGCCCACCAGTGGAGATCCAAGTGGTATGAACGGTGTAGACGCTCGAAGATCTTGAGGGCTGCCAGATCTAGACGATCTAGATTCTATCTTCTTCCCCGAATCTCTCGTCTCCGCCATTATAATAAAAGAGAAGAAGAAAAATCGGGACACAATCCTAGAGGGCTAAGAGGAAGAAGAAGCGATGAAGGCAGTCGAAAATCCGAAACGCATATTTATCAGGAAAACGAAAGAGCCGTTGAACACTACCTCGGGAAAGCCGCCGAATTCAAAAATCCTACGCAGGATTTAAAATTCAAATCAGCCCGCTCTCCGGATCTCCGGAGATAGCAGCTCCCGAAAAGGAAAGAGAATCCAGATCAGTAAGACTCGTTCAGATCGATTTTTTGGAAGTTTCGAATCAAAAATATTTCAGATTACCGTACCAGCCAAATTCTTATGTCTTGGATTCCGGAATCTGATTATGAATAAAATCCTTCTCCTGCTGGAAGAAATGGCATCAAGACTCAAGGCTACATATTATCCCTTGATCCCTACGAAGCAATCAAGGAATAAGGGGCAAACTGTTGGGGAAAAATATCCAAGGCTAGAGTTTTCTCCAGCCTCCGAAGGGGCCTCGATTTCCAGGCCCTCGTTTGGAAAGGACCCAGGGTACCTCCTCGACTTAAAGAACCCATCTCCACCAGGTGGCACCAGGGCCCGACCTCCATTTGACAAGTACCCAGGGTCCAGTCCCTGTATCGAGGAACCAAGACCCAGCCCTTGCCGTAAGGACCAAGGAACCAATCCTCCGCATGAATATGGAAGTTTCCCAAATCAAGGGGAAACTAATATATTCCCGAATATTCCAGAAGCCGCCGAAGATTGACCGACTTACGTCAACTATAAAAGGGGAACCCAAATCCTAGAACAAGGAATCGACACTTTGGGGCTTAGAGATTATAGAGTTAGGCTAGAAAACTAGGGTTTATACACCCAATACGTTGTAACGCCAAACACACTCAATAATACATCTTTTTGCCTCAATTTCTGTCCTTAAAACACATACAAACTCGTATCCATTCATTAGTCTTCCAGTGTTCCGTAGTACTAAAACGACCCTACACAAAAATATCACAACAAGACCGTCGTGGCGGGACCAGCCATGAAGGAGGTTCTGGATGCCATGAAGGCCATGGGAGATCAGTTGATTGCCTTGACACAAACATTCACCCCGTTGGTGAACTCGTCTGTGGGTCAGGCTAACCCTCCGGTTCGTGCTGCCACACGGACTAGAGCCACGCGGACAAGACGTACTGCAGATGTGGTGGAGATCGATCCACCTGTGAGAAGAGCCCATAAGGTCGATTACCTTAAGGTGCTTGAACACATATCCAAGTTGGGTAACGAAACACTTTGCTGGAAGTGTGGATCCCATTGAGGCCGACGAGTGGAGGAGTAGATTGGTTCGTAACTTCAGCTCTACTCGTTGTCCTGAGGAGTACAAGAGGGACATAGCAGTCCACTTCTTGGAAGGTGATTCTAACAACTGGTGGTTGGCTCTGGACAAGAGGACCAATGGCACCATTGATCGTTTTGCGGACTTTGAGGTTGAATTCAACCACAAGTACTTTCCTGCTGAGGCGTGGGATCGTTTGGAATCAAAGTTCTTGGATTTAACTCAAGGACGCAAGACGGTTCGTGAGTATGAAGAGGAGTTTAACCGGCTCATGAAGTATGTGGGAAGGGAGTTGGAGGACGAAGACGTACAGGTCAGGAGGTTCATATGTGGCCTAAGGGCAGACCTAAAGACCTACTGCTCTGTCCGCACCTTTCATACTGTGTCTGAACTGGTGGAGAGGATGGCTATCCTCGAGGCTAATATTGCTGAGGAAGCAAAACTAAAGCCATGGAGCCACACGACCACGGCTGGGTCTGGTGGTGAGCGGAAGAGGAAGAGAGACTCGGCTGATGAGGGTAAAACCTCAGGTGGTAAGCCGGAGTGCTCTAAATGTGGAAGGCGCCATGGTGGGGAGTGCTGGAAAGCCATGGGAGCTTGCACCCGCTGTGGTAAGATGGATCATTCGGCTCGGGACTGTCCAAACCCGACTTCCAACAGTGGTTCAGCCACTTGTCACGGATGTGGAAAGGTGGGACATTACCGTAGGGATTGTCCCAGGAACCCATCCGGTTCGGAGAAGGGTCGTGGAGAGTCGAACAAGCCGAACCAGAACCGGAACCAGTCATCCGCACCAAGGGTGTACGAGCTGTGCAAGGACACATATGAGGCTGGACAATTCCAATCGTTCACGGGTAATAGTTTATGTAAACTTGATCTTTTAAATTTGTAGATTGCATGGTATGGAATCTAGAACGGTTTAGGATACTTTGAATGGACCTTGTGTAGGAACCTTAAGTATTGGTGGTGTGGAAACACACATATTGTTTGACACTGGAGCTACACATAGTTTTGTGAGCCCAGGGATGATTGGAAAGGGATTATTCCAATTGGGAAATGGGAATGAACCCTGCAAAGTGAGAGGGGCTGGTGGCCATGTTATGAACTCACTTGGGCTGGTAAAGGGTATTCCGGTATTGATCACGGACAGAGAGTTGCCTGTAGATCTGATTGTAGTCCCCCTTGAGAATCACGAAGTGATATTGGGTATGGACTAGCTTGGGAAGCATCAGACCACTCTGAATTGTCACCGGGGAAGTGTGCAGTTTGAAACATAGTGTGGACGTCTGGTCTGGTTCCAAGGAATGTGTTCGACTCCTGGGTTGAAAGTGGTCTCAGCACTCCGTGCGGAAAGGATGCTGTTGGATGGTTGTGAGGCCTATTTGGCTACCATCATCACTAAGGAGTGCGTGGGGGTGGTGACCCAGATGGAATACCGCTGGTTAGTGAAATTGAGGATATGTTTAGAACGCTACAGGGTGTTCCCCTTGATATGGCTGATCCATTCAGAATTGAACTGGAACCAGGGACGGCTCCATTGTCCAAAAGTCCGTACCGCATGGCTCCTGCCGAAATGGCTGAGCTAAAGAAACAACTGGAAAAGTTGTTGGATAAGGGCTTTATACGTCCTAGTGTATCACCTTTGGGAGCACCAGTCCTCTTTGTGAAAAAGAAGGATGGAAGCTTTAGGTTGTGCATTGATTATCGAGGGTTGAACCGGGTTACTGTGAAGAACAAGTACCCGTTGCCCCGGATTGATGAGTTGTTGGATCAACTCAGGGGAGCCAAGTGGTTTTCCAAAGTGGACTTGGCATCTGGATATCATCAGATTCAGATTGAGCCTAATGATATCCAGAAGACTGCATTCCGGACGCGGTATAGTCACTTTGAGTTTGTAGTGATGCCGTTCAGATTGACAAATGCTCCGGCTGCTTTCATGAACATGAAGAATGGTGTGTTCAGAGAATACTTGGATGAGTTTGTGATCATCTTCATTGATGATATACTCGTGTATTCAGAGACGAAAGAGGATCATGAAAGGCACCTCCGGGCAGTGAACGCTTGAGGGAGCAGAAACTCTTTGCTAAGTTGAGCAAGTGTAGTTTTTGGCAGAAAAGCATTGGGTTCCTTGGACACATAGTGTCAGAAAAGGGTGTATCAGTTGATCCAGAGAAGATCAAGTGTATACGTGAATGGCCTCAACAAAGGAATGCTACGGAAGTCAGAAGCTTCCTAGGGTTGGGTGGGTATTACCGGAAGTTTGTGAAAGGGTTTTCGAGTGTGGCTCAAGCCATGACACAACTAACCGGGAAGGATGTGAAATTCGCATGGTCGGATCAGTGTGAGAAGAGTTTCACCGCACTGAAGGACATGCTGACAAGTGCTCCGGTATTGGTTCTACCTGAGGCGGATCAGCCTTATGTAGTATACACGGATGCATCTATCACAGGACTGGGATGTGTCCTCACACAGGGAGGGAAGGTAATAGCCTATGCATCTCGACAGTTGAGGAAGCATGAGGGTAATTACCCGACCCATGACCTGGAAATGGCAGCTGTGGTTTTTGCTTTAAAGATATGGAGATCTTATCTTTATGGAGCAAAGGTTCAAATACTTACAGACCATAAAAGTCTGAAGTATATTTTCACTCAGCCTGAGTTGAATCTTAGGCAGAGGAGATGGATGGAGTTTGTTACAGATTATGATCTGGACATAACTTACTATTCGGGTAAGGCTAACCTAGTGGCTGATGCATTGAGTCGTAGACGGGCTGATGTCTCAGCAGAAAGGGAAGATGATGATTTGGAAGGGATGGTAAGGTCACTGCGCCTTGATACTCTTATGGGTCAGGAAGAACCCCTGGGGTTATAGGCAGTGAACCATGCCGATCTCCTTACCAGGATCCGACAAGCACAAGGCTTGGATGAGAACCTTAAGAAGGTTGCTGCCAATGACAAGACTGAGTACCAAACGGCAAGTAATGGTACCATCTTGGTCAATGGTAGGATCAGTGTTCCTAAAGGACCTGAAGGAAGAGATTATGAGGCAAGCTCATAAGTCTAAGTTTTCAATCCATCCGGAATTGAACAAGATGTATAGAGATTTTAAGAGGTATTACCATTGGGTGAGAATGAAAACTGATGTGGCTGAATGGGTGGCAAAGTGTCCCACTTGCCAACTCATCAAGGCCGAACATCAAGTTCCCATTGGATTACTTCAGAATCTGCCTATTGTTGGGGAAAAATATCCAAGGCTAGAGTTTTCTCCAGCCTCCGAAGGGGCCTCGACTTCCGGGCCCTCGTTTGGAAAGGACCCAGGGTCCTTCCTCGACTTAAAGAACCCATCTCCACCAGGTGGCACCAGGGCCCGACCTCCATTTGACAAGTACCCAGGGTCCAGTCCCTGTATCGAGGAACCAAGGCCCAGCCCTTGCCATAAAGACCAAGGAACCAATCCTCCGCATGAATATGGAAGTTTCCCAAATCAAGGGGAAACTAATATATTCCTGAATATTACAGAAGCCGCCCAAGATTGACCGACTTACATCAACTATAAAAGGGGAACCCAAACCCTAGAACAAGGGATCGACACTTTGGGGCTTAGAGATTATAGAGTTAGGCTAGAAAACTAGGGTTTATACACCCAATACGTTGTAACGCCAAACACACTCAATAATAAATCTCTTTGCCTCGATTTCTATTCTTAAAACATATACAAACTCGTATCCATTCATTAGTCTTCCAGTGTTCTGTAGTACTAAAACGACCCGACACAAAAATATCACAACAGTTTGGTGCTAGAAGGAGGGGAGAAACTCGACTACGTGACGATGGCATCGGAAGACGAGTCCAATCAAACCGATCTGACCCCGAAGGAGAAGGAGCTTCTGAGCCGATTCGAAACCCTTCAGAGTCAAATTACCGACCTTCACAAGGCTCAGGAAACCGCACCTGCAGGTCTGAAACTCGTCCAGGAAGTCCAATACCTAAAAGATCAACTTGGAGAACACTCCAAGCAACTCCAGCAAAGCGCCGAGAAGCTAGACGCCATGGAAGCCGAGAACATCGCTCTCAGACGAGAAAAACGATCCCTCGGGGCAGTAGGGAACAAACGAAAACGGTTCAGAACCAAAGTTCAACCTATGGCTTCGCTCAACACCCCGCACGACGACGAGGAAACACCTCAGCAGCCCGGAGACGAACCCGGCGGTCAATAAAACATTCGAGACATAACCCGAGAAGAAGAAGAGGACGAATCCGATACAGAGGACGAAGAATACTCACCTGATCATCCCGAGATCTCGGATCCAGCTTTAGCCGCTTACCTAGAGAAGGTGGTATCCGAAAAATTCAGCACCATCCAATCCATGGTGGAAAGGCTCCCCGGAGTAGCTCCCCCCATCCGTAGAAGTGATCCAAGGTCGTACTACGACACGCCTTTCGTGAGGGAGATTGCTTCGATCGAGATGCCTCGAAAGTTCTCTTTTCCGAGCATCAAGATGTACGAAGGAACAGGAGATCCTGACAACCACATCGCCCAGTACAAGCAACGCATGGTAGCCGTGGCTATTCTGAAAGATGCAAGGGAAGCCACCATGTGCAAGGGCTTCGGGTCAACTCTAACCGGTCCTGCCCTCCAATGGTACATCAACCTCCCCACAGGGTCCATAGCATCCTTCGCCGCCCTCAGCGACAAGTTCGTGGAACAGTTCGCTAGTAGCCGCCACCTGAAGAAGAGATCAGATGACCTCTACGAGATCCAACAATACATAAACGAATCCCTACGCTCCTACATAGCTCGTTTCAACCAAGAGAAGGTCTCCATACCCGAGTGTAACGCCGATACAGCAATCTCAGCCTTCAAGAAGGGCCTACTCCCCGAGGTAGAGCTCTACAAGGAATTAACCAAGTACAGATGCGGAGACATGGCGGATGTACTATCCCGTGCTTGGGCCCAAGTAAGGTGGGAAGAAGACGTCGTTAGCAGGGCCAAGGTTTCCTCCAAGTACGATCAGAAGTCATCCAAACCATCGAAAGACGAACGTGAAGAAACCATCCGATCCCGACCTTTCCGGGAATCCACTGATCATAGCAGGGGCAGATACCAACATCGCCCCTTACCTCGGTCCGAAGGAATGATGGTTTCAACTTGGTCCAGCATCTCCCACCTAGCGATATCCAAACCGGAGCTCATTGGAGTCTTGAGGCAGATGGGCCCACAAGTCAAGTGGCCACCTAAAATGAGGTCCCCTGACGCTACCCGGAACCCTAAAAGATGGTGTGGATTCCACAACGATCACGGCCATACCACGGAAGACTGCGTAGCCTTAAGGTTGGAAGTAGCCGAGCTCCTCAAGAAGGGTTACCTAAGGGAGTTCCTCTCGGATAAGGCCAAGGATCTCCTTAACAGAGAAGGCCCCGCTCTCCCCAATGAAGCGGTCCCTGCGCTACCTCCACCGCAAGAACGAGTGATCCACGTCATCTCCGGAGGATCAGAAGTAAGCGGGATCAGCAGCGCCGCAGCCAAACGAAGTACTCGCAATGCTAGAAACGGTCAAGAGACTGACATTCCCAAGCGCCCACTCTTGGGAACAGATGAAATCAGCTTTACTGCGAGGGAGCAGGAACAAGTCCTTGCTCCCCATCATGACGCCCTCGTTATCTCGCTTGTTATAGCCAACTGCCTGGTTAAACGAATATTGGTGGACAATGGCAGCTCCAGCAACATTATCTTCCACTCGGCCTATATGGATTTAGGGCTAGACCCTAAAACATTAACCAGGAAAGCGGTCCCGCTCGTGGGATTTAGCGGAGAGGTGAAGCAAATCGAGGGAGAAGTCCTTCTCCCAGTCTACACCGAGGGAATAAACCAAACCACCAAGTTCTTGGTCGTCGACTGTCAGTCGTCTTACAACGTAATACTAGGGAGGCCCTGGATCCACGACATGGGAGCCGTACCATCAACCCTCCACCAATTGGTAAAATTTCCTACCCCCTGGGGCGTGAAGGTCATTAGAGGGGATCAAGAAAATTCTAGGTCCTGCTATCAAACTACCCTGAAGGGAAGGACCCAAGCTTTATAGCAATTACAGAAGCAGCCTCTCGTTCCTCATGCCGAAGAACCCGAGGTTGAAGACATGGACGAAGTCCCCCTGATAGAAGGAAACCCGGAGCGGAACCTCAAGATAGGTTCCAAGCTGCCTAAGGATCTGAGACGGAGGCTGATCGATTTCCTAAGATCTAACTCCGATTGCTTTGCATGGTCCCATGAAGACATGCCCGGAATCGACCCCAGCGTCATCATGCATCAGCTCCAAGTGAATCCCGAGCATCCTCCTGTTAGACAAAAGAGAAGGAAGTTCGCTCCCGAAAGGGATGAAATCATTAACGTAGAGGTCAAGAACCTGCTCGACGCAGGGTTCATATGAGAAGTGCAATATCCCGACTGGCTCGCCAATGTGGTGGTTGTCAAAAAAAAATGGAAAATGGAGGGTCTGCATCGATTTCACGGACCTCAACAAGTCCTGCCCAAATGATCCATTCCCCTTGCCTCATATGGACAAGCTAGTGGATGCCACCGCTGGGCACCAACTAATGAGCTTCATGGACGCCTTCTCGGGATACAACCAAATCCTGATGCATCCCGACGACCAAGAAAAGACGTCCTTTATGACTTCTAGGGGCATCTACTGCTACAAGGTCATGCCGTTTGGTCTGAAGAATGCTGGATCCACCTATCAGAGGTTGGTCAACACGATGTTTGCTAATCAGATAGGCCTGACCATGGAAGTCTACATCGATGACATGCTGGTAAAATCTCTTGACTCGGAGGATCATATCTCACATCTCCAGCAAGCGTTCACCACCCTGAGGAAATACAATATGAAGCTCAACCCCTCTAAATGTTCCTTTGGAGTAAGCTCCGAGAAATTCCTGGAATACATAGTCACCCACAGGGGCATAGAAGCAAATCCAGAGCCAATAAGGGCCATGCAGGCGATTCCTCCCCCACGGAACGTCAAAGAGATTCAAAAACTTACGGGAAGAATGGCAGCCCTCAGCAGATTCATCTCCAGGCTTTCTGACAAATCCCATGCCTTTTTCGAAACACTAAAGAACTCTAAGGACTTTCAATGGACAGAGAAGTGCGAAACCGCACTGTCCGACCTCAAGGCCTATCTCACTACTCCACCACTCCTATCTAAACCTCTAGAAGGAGAAACCCTACTTATGTACCTCGCCGTGTCCGAACACGCAGTTAGCGCAGTCCTCGTAAGGGAGGAGGAAAGGCATCGCATATACTACGTCAGCAAATCCATGCTAGACGCAGAAACTCACTACAGCCAGCTAGAAAAACTAGCCCTCGCCCTAGTGGTCGCGGCTGTGGGAACCGAAATTCGCACCGTCAAATATTGCTTAAGTAAAAACGTAGGAAAACTAAGTTGACCTAGTTTTCCCCGAGGATCCCGGCTATCTGCTGGGCCACGCACGACAAAGTTAAAACAGGCTAAGTTGAGAATAAATGCGTAAAATAAAGAGAGCAAAAAGAAAGAATTTTATTTCCGAATTCGCGGAGAGCGTTGGAACAATAGGTCGAGATCGCGGCCGTAAGAGCTGTCGATCGTCGCTAGTCTCAAAACCCTAGATCTAACCTAATTGAGTCGCAGCTCGCTAAAAAGGAAATAAACGCCTAAGTTCTAAATTGCTCTGAGAGTAGTTTTTCTTGTGATTTTCGGATCCCCCTTCCTCTGCTCCTAGACTTGCTTATATACTCCCATATGACGGTCTATTCTTGACGGGCTGGCGCGAGCTGGGCTTTTTCCATTTTCGTCGGCCTTCATATTTATCGGGAAACTTGACATTTATCTTTTTGGAAACTTGATGTTTATCCTTTGGAAGTTTGACATTTATCTTGTTTAGGAAGATAATTGCAAGTTGTCGTATCAATCTTTTTAGAAAATCGTAAAATGGTTATCCGATCATGTTCGGTCCCCGTTGGGCTGTATTTTGGATTTCCTCTATTTTTATGATTTCTTTGAGAGAACGCTCCTATTCAGATATTGGATCTTTCGGAAGATCTTCGTATCTTTCTGAGGCAAATGGTGTTTTTAGATAACCTTTGCCGTTTTCTACGAAGTTTCTCCATCCGTCGACGTCTTACGGGTTTTCCGAAGGCTAGGAGAAAGAAAAGGGAGTTTGGTTTGCGGGATTTCAGAAAGTCGCAAATCTTCGATTTCTGGCGGTTTGAGAATTTGGAACTTACGCACGAAGACTAGCCGTCCGATAACTCGAGCAAGCATGGCGCTAGGCGCCCGGCGCCTAGAGGCAGCACGGGCGCTAGGCGCCCGGTGCCTAGAGGCAGCACGGGCGCTAGGCGCCCGGCGCCTAGAGGCAGCGCGGGCGCTAGGCGCCCGGCGTCTAGAGGCAGCACGGGCGCTAGGCGCCCGGCGCTAGGCGCCCGGCGCTAGGCGCCCGGCGCCTAGAGGCAGCTTCGGGCGCTAGGCGCCCGGCGCCTAGAGGCAGCACGGGCGCTAGGCGCCCGGCGTCTAGAGGCAGCACGGGCGCTAGGCGCCCGGCGCCTAGAGGCAATGCGGGTGCTAGGCGCCCGGCGCCTAGAGGCAGCACGGGCGCTAGGCGCCCGGCGCCTAGAGGCAGCTTCGGGCGCTAGGCGCCCGGCGCCTAGAGGCAGCTTCGGGCGCTAGGCGCCCGACGCCTAGAGGCAGCTTCAGGCGCTACGCGCCCGGTGCCTAGAGGCAGCACGGGCGCTAGGCGCCCGGCGCCTAGAGGCAACGCGGGTGGTAGGCGCCCGGCGCCTAGAGGCAGCACGGGCGCTAGGCGCCCGGCGCCGAGAGGCAGCTCGGGCGCTAGGCGCCCGGCGCCTAGAGGCAGCACGGGCACTAGGCGCCCGGCGCCTAGAGGCAGCCCAGGGTCGTCGCTCGTTTCTTTCGGCTCGTGCGAGTTTTTTGCGTTCTTTTTACTTTCCGGAGATTTTTATCGTGTAGAGAATGTTTCTAATCGTTGATTTCGGAATGACTTAACATTTTCCCGAGTTTTCTAGAATGAAACTTATTCTCCTAATGCTTCTCTAACATCTTTCGTATTTTGTCCGAACTTATCGGACATCGATTTCTTCTTGACCAATTTTGACCCCAACAGTTAGCCCCCCAGCTAGCTAGGAGCCGTAGCGGTCGTAGGTCCTAGCTTGCTGTATGGTTTGTGAGGAAAGTATGGAGATGAAATCGTGCCGAAGGTCGGGGTAAATAGTAAAATTCATGCCTATAAAGACTTGTGAATCCTTTACCATTCTTATTTCACCCAAGAATCCTAAGTCAATTTCTCCCTTAAAGATTCTCTCTCTACTTTTAAGAAAAGAATGACTTCAAAGTCGAAATCCTCGAGGAGACAGTCTCGCTCTCCTTCGGACAGTTTCCACGCCGAGGAGGAAGTTCCGAAGCCCGAGGTTTCAGTGATTGAGAGGAATGCGTACTGTGACGCCGTCTTCGGTTCTGATCCCCCTCTTCCTGTGATTCCAATTCCACGGCGTCCTGTGAAGGCGCGTGTGGAAGCTGATTCGCCGAGCGAAGTATCCCCCGAGTATCTTGGAATTCTTCGAAAGTTTTATAATGTTCTGGAGAAAGTCGTGTTTCGCATTCCCCTTGGGGATGAGAGTCCAGAGCGCCCTCCGGAGGGTTACTTTACCTGTTACGAGGCATTCCTGACGCAGTGTCGATTATGGTTCCCGATCCCTGGGGTCATTGTCCAAGCTCTTGACCGTTTCGGAATTTCAATCAGCCAGTTGAACGTGCCGGCTCTAGAGAGCTGGCTTGGCGTTGTGATTCTGAGCTACGAGTTAGGAATGGATCTTAGCCCTTCGGACTTCGAAGGGCTGTGGCTTTCCAAGAGCGTGAGCACCAATGGAATATTTGCCATGAAATCGAGGACCGATCACTCGGTAATTCGTGGACTTACCTCGCACGCTAAGGATTTCGTTGATCGTTTCTTTTTTGTGAGGATAGATGGAGAGTCTGTCGAGGAAGGCTTTCTTCATCTATTCCCGACGGAGTGGTTGTACCGACGTGGTAAGATTATCATAATTTTTTTTTTTTTTTTAGAAATCGAAAGGCGAACTCTGAATGCACATACGCATTTTTTTATCGTAGATAACAGGTGTCTCACGCACGTCCCTTCCGATCTTACCGTCAAGAGAGACATATTCAGGTCAAGGGCCTGTTCCTGGAATTCTGTCGATCTCGACCGGATTCGAAAGGCGGTCGCGCTTCACTGATCGCGAGGCGGTACGCGACCTCTCATCAATGATGGATCCTTCGTGTTTGCTCCCCCGAGGCGAAGGGGGGAAATCATCGAAGGGCAAAGGGATTGCTTTCGAGGCCTCGTCGGGGAACAATGAGCCGTCGAGGTACGATCCTGACTTTGTCGCAGAGAGCGGGGGTGCTTCCGGTCCGAACCCTCCTCCAAATGACTTCTTTGATGAGCTCCCCCCAGCTTTTACCCGTGACGAGTCTTTGGACAACGAGGAGATGGACAAGGTGACAACGGAAGGCGCTCGTTTGGTCAACGAGGTTTGTTTCCGACACTTAAGCAAATTCTTCCTATCCTTTTACTTGATCTTGACTTTTTTGCAGGCCGTGAGAGTATGGAATGCGTCAATCGATGGAAGTTTCCGCACTGCTCGATTGGCCCGCTTCAAAGCGGAGGATACCGAAAGGGAGTTTGCCAAGTATCGGTTGGAGGTTGAGGAGCGAAACCGCCGGCAAGCCGAGGTCCAGGCTCGAGCCCTCGTCCGTGCAGAGAGGAGAGGACGGAGAAGAGCCGCTGCCGAAATGAACCGACGGGCGGAAATCTTTTCTACCGAATTTGAGGCGTACAAAGAGGCTCAGGACTTCGTAGGTGATTTTCGCGAGTGTCGTGGTTCGGTGGGTACTCTTCACAATGTGCAGCGTGAGGGTTTCTCGCTTTCCAGCGAACTTGCCGCGATGGATGGTTCGATGAGAGTATGTGCTAACGCCGAATCCTCTGTTCCTCCGATCGAAGGAAGAATTCGAGAATTGTGGAACCCTATTCAAGTCTCGGAAGATACAGCGGATGCCGGTGCAGATGCGAATGCAGGTGACGGGGGCGAAGAGGTCGACCAGCCCGATTCCTCGTATGGAATAACTTTTTCTGATTGTCTTGCATTTGATTATAATTTGTAATAAGCCAAGTGGGGCTGTTTGCATGTGTTGCGACCCTTAGGGGGTTGCGTGACTTTATGTTTTTCGGGATCGGCCGTTGGTGGCCTTTGAATCCCTATTATGAATGCTTTCATGAATTATGCGTTTTGATTTATACTTTCGCCAAGTGTAGAGGACTTTGAATACGCGTAGTCACTTCGTATTCGAGCTCTTTTTTTGTCGCTTAACCTGCAGGTTACTTTGTAGCGAACGTTAGGTTTGTAAGCGATAAGAGACAAGTTTTGGGATCTCGTATGCTGGATACTTATGCCTATGAGATGTTTTAGATACCAGCAAGGCTGGGTTTAGGGCAAGACCTAGGTCTAGTTTCGGACTAAAGCTATGCGATGACAAATCGGCTTTTCGTTTTGCTTGTTTGCGATTTCGACCTGACTCGTACCGTTTTAGAATCCGCGAAGTGCTTATCGGCTTATATAATTTGTTTGGGTACGAGTCGAGCTACTTCCTTTACGAAGAGCTAACCAAAATTTGGATTTCCTGTATAGCGCGCTATGATATCCTTGTCGGATGCAAAAAGACTTCGTTGGAAGCCAGACTACGAATTTGATTTGAGTGAAACGTTTCTATGTTTTTCCGTCGGGGCCAATCGACGGAATGGGATTTTTAGAGTCGCGGAAAGACTGTTTGATAGAGTTTTTTGGAGGAGAATAGAGAATCGAAACTGATCAGGAACTTGCGACGTCTCGCGTTCCCTAAAGATACGATTTTCGTTCTCCGTAATATTTGTGCCTTGGATAAGCGTTCGAATTTAAGACTATAAAAAATTTCAAGAATGTAGAATACATGTAGAGAATATTTTCGCGGGAGTAAAAGATTGTTCGTTCCCATCTCCCCCCCCCCTTTTTGGTGAGGGGGATAGCTGAACTCGTCGGGTTTCGACGAGCTGCCTACGTACCTCTTGCGAGGATCAAGCCATCTCGTAGTTCTGCTTATATCGCGGATGCTATTACTCCACGACTTCCGGCGTTTCGACTGTCTTAGCTAAGTCGGTGGCTGCATCGGGAGTTGGGTCATCCGTTCCGTCGGCGATGGACTCGAGGATTTGCTTATCATCCTGAGTCGTGGCCATTTTGGACGAATCCGAGTCGTTCTTTGCCGAGTTCTCAGAGATACTCGGATGCTTCTCAGTTCGCTTTAGGTTAGCCACTAGGGCGTTCCGATTGCTGCGCAATTTATGTTCAGCCAGGAAGCAGAGTCGCGACTGTTTTTGGCTTCCCCAGACGACCGCCGTTCCAGTTGGTGTTGGAAACTTGACGCTGAGATGGTAAGTGGATGGGACTGCCTTCATGGCGTTTATCCAAGGAGTCCCCATTATGGCGTTGTAGATAGCCGGGTTATCCACTACCGCGAATTCGACGATCTTTGTGACTTCTTTCGCCATGACTGGGAGCCTGATCTTTCCGAGGGTCATGGAGGTGACGCCCAAGAATCCAGTCAACGGTCTCGGTTCTGGGATGACTTCTCCGAGGGGTATGTTCATCCTTTGGAGAGTATCGCGGAACATGATGTTGAACGTGCTTCCTGTGTCGATGAGGATGCGGCCGACTTCGAGATCTTGAATCACCAAGTCGATGACCAGAGGATCGTAGTGGGGTTTATCGAGTCCGGCCGTATCCTGTTCCTCGAAGACGATCGCGTGATTGGGGACGTCGTCTTCTGGGCACCATCCGGGACTTGTTTCGGCTTTCCGTCCATAGGCTTTGATCGACGAAACAGAGTCCTGGTAGAAGTGCGATCCTCCGATGATCATGTTGATCCTCTGGCGATTGTTGTTGTTTCCTTCGCCATCTTGCCTTCGTCCGCGTTTTTCGCCCGATTGAGTTCCAGGAGCGTTATTCTCGGGATTGGCTCCGTCGGTCTTCGGCGGACGGTCGGAATCTAAGAGCAGGTCTTTCACGCTTCTGACCGTTGCTAGCTCGCCGGCGAGCAGCTTTGTAATGAGTCTAGTGCCGAGAACTTTGCAATTGGCGGTAGAGTGACCTCTCGTCTGGTGGAACTCGCAGCTGGAGTTGTCCTTGTACGAGTTCCGCATCCAAGTGTTTCCGGCGGTCCTCCCTTGCTCGGAGTTGACGGCGTAATTATGCTCGCCTTGGACGTCTTCCCCCTCGTGATGGACGTACTTGTCGTTACGTGAGGTTTTCTTCTTGCCGGACGCTTTCTGCGGTCCGTGCTTTTGCGCCAGGACATTCATCTCTTCTTCCATGATGATGAAATCCGTCGCCTTGTGGAGAGTGTCCTGGATGGTGCGCGGTCTCTCCAGAGAAATCCACTTTCGGAATTTCGACTTGTACCAGAGGTTTTTTCTCAGGGCGTCGATGGCGACTCTATCGCTGAGGCCTGTTACCCTGGACATTACGAGTTTGAACCTCTTTATGTAGTCGCGGAGCGGCTCGTCTTCCTTTTGAATGAGGCTCCAAAGGTCTACGTCGGAAGTTTCCCTGTCCATGAACATGGAAAACTGCTTCAGAAAGGCTGAAGCTAGCTGGCGAAAACTTCCGATGGAGTTTCTTTTCAAGCGTGAGAACCACTCGAGCGCAGCACCTCTGAGGTTCTCGACGAACAGGAGACAGCAGCCGACGTCTTTTTCCCGCTCTGGAAGCTTAGACCTAGCCATCGCAATCTGAAAGGATTGCAGATGTGCCTTCGGATCTGTGGTTCCATCGTAGGTGGGAAGCTTTATTTTCCCGGGATCCGAGACTCGTGCGTCTGTGATTCGAGACGTGAACAGAGTCTTCCTCGATTCTTCGAGGAGCAGGTCGATCTCGGGAGCGGTGCTCGTTGCGTGGTGAATCTGCGATTTTACCGCTTTCACCTCGGCTGCAGTCTTCGCGATGTATTCGCGTAAATCGTGGATCTCATTGGCGCCGTTTGCGCTTCTTTGTCTACGCTGGCTGCGATAGGCCCGAGTCTGGTCTTCGGCTACCCTCTCTTGCTCTGACCAGTAGAGGTCTTCCTCCTCCTCCGTCATTGGTTTCTCGAAGGCTGCCGCCAGTCAAGCCGACTGACTTCGGGTCCTTCTGTGATGGACGTCGGTGTCTTCGTTGGATGGATCCGATTGATCGCTGATATCCAGGTTGATTCTCTCGACGTCGGCTCCTTCGTTTTCCCTCGCGGGAGGTGGAAGGTTATCCGTTGTTTTCTTCTGCCCCGCCGGAGTGGTATCGTCGGGAATGAGTTCCGGAGATTCTCTCGGGGCATCTTTTTCTTTGTCTCCGGAAATTCCGAAGTCAAGTCTCCTGACACGCCTCACCTTGGTGGATCCGCGCGGGAGTTTGCTTTTCGCTGTTAAGGTGCTGACCTGTTTAGCGAGTGAAGCCATTAGTTTCTCTTGTTCTTCCGACCGTTTCTGGGCGGTGGCGAACAGTTCCTTCACCTGGTCTAGCATCGCGGTGTTTGCCTAGGCAGTGACCGTCGATATGTTTCCAGCGGGAGTCTTCTCAGCGTTGGCATCGGCGGCTGGTCCGTCGTGCGTTTGCTTGTCTTTTACCGCGTTAGCAGACATGTTTAACTGGGCGTGCGTAGTTGCGAGAAAGATAATTTTGTGTATCCCCCTCCTTCTAGCGCCAAACTGTGGGAACCGAAATTCGCACCGTCAAATATTGCTTAAGTAAAAACGTAGGAAAACTAAGTTGACCTAGTTTTCCCCGAGGATCCCGGCTATCTGCTGGGCCACGCACGACAAAGTTAAAACAGGCTAAGTTGAGAATAAATGCGTAAAATAAAGAGAGCAAAAAGAAAGAATTTTATTTCCGAATTCACGGAGAGCGTTGGAACAATAGGTCGAGATCGCAGCCGTAAGAGCTGTCGATCGTCGCTAGTCTCAAAACCCTAGATCTAACCTAATTGAGTCGCAGCTCGCTAAAAAGGAAATAAACGCCTAAGTTCTAAATTGCTCTGAGAGTAGTTTTTCTTGTGATTTTCGGATCCCCCTTCCTCTGCTCCTAGACTTGCATATATACTCCCATATGACGGTCTATTCTTGACGGGCTGGCGCGAGCTGGGCTTTTTCCATTTTCGTCGGCCTTCATGTTTATCGGGAAAATTGACATTTATCTTTTTGGAAACTTGATGTTTATCCTTTGGAAGTTTGACATTTATCTTGTTTAGGAAGATAATTGCAAGTTGTCGTATCAATCTTTTTAGAAAATCGTAAAATGGTTATCCGATCATGTTCGGTCCCCGTTGGGCCGTATTTTGGATTTCCGCTATTTTTACGATTTCTTTGAGAGAACGCTCCTATTCAGATATTGGATCTTTCGGAAGATCTTCGTATCTTTTCTGAGGCAAATGGTTTTTTTAGATAACCTTTGCCGTTTTCTACGAAGTTTCTCCATCCGTCGACGTCTTACGGGTTTTCCGAAGGCTAGGAGAAAGAAAAGGGAGTTAGGTTTGCGGGATTTCAGAAAGTCGCAAATCTTCGATTTCTGGCGGTTTGAGAATTTGGAACTTACGCACGAAGACTAGCCGTCCGATAACTCGAGCTAGCATGGCGCTAGGCGCCCGGCGCCTAGAGGCAACACGGGCGCTAGGTGCCCGACGCCTAGAGGCAGCACGGGCGCTAGGCGCCCGGCGCCTAGAGGCAGCGCGGGCGCTAGGCGCCCGGCGCCTAGAGGCAGCGCGGGCGCTAGACGGCGGGCGCTAGGCGCCCGGCGCCTAGAGGCAGCTTCGGGCGCTAGGCGCCCGGCGCCTAGAGGGTGCACGGGCGCTAGGCGCCCGGCGCCTAGAGGCAGCACGGGCGCTAGGCGCCCGGCGCCTAGAGGCAGCACGGGCGCTAGGCGCCCGGCGCCTAGAGGCAGCACGGGCGCTAGGCGCCCGGCGCCTAGAGGCAGCTTCGGGCGCTAGGCGCCCGGCGCCTAGAGGCAGCTTCGGGCGCTAGGCGCCCTGCGCCTAGAGGCAGCACAGGCGCTAGGCGCCCGGCGCCTAGAGGCAGCACGGGCGCTAGGCGCCCGGCGCCTAGAGGCAGCGCGGGCGCTAGGCGCCCGGCGCCTAGAGGCAATGCGGGCGCTAGGCGCCCGGCGCCTAGAGGCAGCACGGGCGCTAGGCGCCCGGCGCCTAGAGGCAGCACGGGCGCTAGGCGCCCGGCGCCTAGAGGCAGCTCGGGCGCTAGGCGCCCGGCGCCTAGAGGCAGCACGGGCGCTAGGCGCCC
Source organism: Hirschfeldia incana (assembly GCA_026261945.1). Classification (NCBI taxonomy): domain Eukaryota; kingdom Viridiplantae; phylum Streptophyta; class Magnoliopsida; order Brassicales; family Brassicaceae; genus Hirschfeldia; species Hirschfeldia incana. The sequence continues at coordinate 564,935 of JABCMI010000118.1, forward strand.
GGCGCCTAGAGGCAGCACGAGCGCTAGGCGCCCGGCGCCTAGAGGCAGCCTAGGGTCGTCGTTCGTTTCTTTCGGCTCGTGCGAGTTTTTTGCGTTCTTTTTACTTTCCGGAGATTTTTATCGTGTAGAGAATGTTTCTAATCGGTGATTTCGGAATGACTTAACATTTTCCCGAGTTTTCTAGAATGAAACTTATTCTCCTAATGCTTCTCTAACATCTTTCGTATTTTGTCCGAACTTTTCGGACATCGATTTCGTCTTGACCAATTTTGACCCCAACAGCGGCCCAGATATTACGTCCCTACTTCCAGTCCCACCAAGTCGTGGTAGTCACCTCCTTCCCTATCAAAGCAGTCCTTCATAAACCCGAGGTATGAGGATGATTGGCGAAATGGGCCGTAGAATTGGGAGAATACGACGTGATCTTCAGCCCAGCCGCCGCTATCAAGTCCCAAGTCCTAGCTGATTTCGTGGCTGAGTTCTCTCCCTCTATGCTTCCAGACCCAGATCTAGAAACTACGATCCTGGGAAAAGAAGCGGAAGAAGTTCAATGGACCCTGCACGTGGATGCCTCCAGCAATGTAAGAGGCGCAGGGGTAGGACTGGTCCTGACCTCTCCTACGGGAGAATCGGCCTCAAGGGCTGTACGCTGTAACTTCGAAGCAACGAACAACGAGGCAGAATACGAGGCTCTGATAGCAGGCCTAGAACTAGCCAAGGAAATGGGAGTAAAAGACATCCAAGTTTTCAGTGACTCGCAGCTCATCATCAGTCAAGCTCAAGGGGATTGTCAAGCCAAGGACCCGAGCATGATCAGGTATCTATCTGTGGCCAAACGTCTCCTAGACCAATTCACAAGCTATAAGCTTACCCAAATACCTAGGGAACAAAACTCCCAAGCCGATGCTCTAGCAAACCTGGGTTCCGCATTAGAAACCAAGGAACATATGAGTATTCCGTTGTTGGTCCTGCAATGGCCAGCAACCCAGAAAGAGGTTGAACCGAAAGAAGTGACGGTAGTAGACGAAGGAGAAACCTGGATGACCCCTATCACCGACTATCTAAGAAACGACGTCCTACCCGAAAACCGAGAGGAGAGCCGAAAGATCAAGAGACAAGCTGCCAGATACTGCATTTCGGAGGGAAAACTATATAGAAGATCCTTCTCAGGACCCTACCTACGATGTCTATCCTCTAGAGAAGCCACACGAATATTAGAGGAACTCCACGATGGGGAATGCAGTTCACACTCCAGCGGACGGAGCCTGGTTCTCGGGGCGAGAAGTGCTGGTTATTACTGGCCTACCATGGCGAAGGACTCCCTCAAACAGGCCGAAACCTGTAGCCAATGCCAGAAACACGCTCCAATTTCCAACTTACCACCAGAGAACCTGAAGTCCTTAAGTTCCCCATGGCCCTTCCGTAAATGGGGCATGGACATCGTGGGGAAATTCTCAATGGCGCCGGGGCAGAAGGTCTTCCTCCTAGTAATGACCGATTACTTCACGAAGTGGGTAGAAGCCAAAGCCTTAGCAAAAATCACGGACCTCCAGATCAGGAAATTCATCCGGACGAACATAATAACCCGCTTCGGAGCACCTCAGGAAATTGTCACAGACAATGGACCCCAATTTACCAGCAGCGACTTCCAGGACTTCTGCAAAGATTGGGATATCAAACTCTCATATTCAGCACCAAGACACCCTCAATCAAACGGACAAGCAGAGTCAACCAACAAAACAGTGGTAAACATGCTCAAGAAGCGCTTGGAAAAGGCTCACGGGCGATGGGCAGAAGAGTTACATGGAATCCTTTGGGCCTACCAGACGACTCCAAAGACAGCTACCCAAGAAACCCCTTTCTCACTCGTCTACGGCACCGAGTCAGCAATACCAACCGAGGTACATGTCAAGACCACGATCTCCAACATCCTAACCCCCAAGGAAAATGACGAGCTGATGTACCTAAGCCTAGACCTCCTAGACGAAAAAAGGGAAGCAGCCTGCCTGAGGAACGCGTCGTACCAAATAAAGGTAGCCAAGAGTTACAACAAGAAGGTGAGATCCAGAACCTTCCAAGAAGGGGACTGGGTCCTAAGGCGAGTCTGTAACCACACAAAAGACAAATCAGCCGGAAAACTCGCCCCCGGATGGGAGGGGCCCTATCAGGTAATAGGGGTGCAAGGGGCAGGAGCCTATAAGCTGCAAGACAGCACAGGCAAGGTACAACCCAACTGCTGGAACTCCTTGCACCTCAAATTCTATCATTTCTAAAGGCAAGACCTTCGGGTCGAGCTCTATATATACTATTATATATTTAAGTATTTTGGTTTTCCTACTCCTACATATAACGAGAACGTCCTCGGACTAGGCTTACAAAATACATTTGGTTTCGACTAAAGGGAGTTAAGGAAACACCAATATACTTAAAGGGGCATACTAGCTGGGTCAGGGACCTTCGGGACCCTAAATCTTAGCTAGCCCCCTAGCTGGTGAGGTTACTCACCATAGGTACAGACAGATATGGAAGGGGTCTGATCAGCCTTGAACCGATGTCTGTGCGATAGGACCCCGCGTAAAGGCCTATAGCCAAGAGTTATGTGGGGACCACGTACTAGTTCCATTCAAACTCTCTGAAATACGCTGTAAGCTAAACGCACGCTGGGGGCATGACGTACACAGCCAAGTACTGTAATCAGATTCTGGCGGCTGATATGCAGGGAGCAAAGTGCAAATAACCGGTTAAGCACAAACAATTTAATACCTATCCAGACGTGGAAGGTAGTGTGTCTGGGTTGACAAAACCTTGCGGGGGGACCCACCCCAGACCACAATAAGTCTGAGAGTGACCTTTCTGCAGAAAGGTAGAGTGCAGCATTGAGAATTTCGAGAATGGCCTATGCCCACGGGTAGCACAGTGCGATTTCTCAAGCCTTACCCTAGGAGTGAATTACTCTCTCAAATAAGAGGTTCAGATGTAGTACTTAGGGATCGATTTCACGGGGAGCGAAGGAACACAAAAGATGTTTAATCCTTAGTGACTAAGCTAGGTTGAAATGGTTTAAATGTAAATTGCAAGTTGTGAGCAATGATTAATTGCTCAAGAGAGTGTTTGAGGGTTGTAATCAATAAGAGAATTAGTTAGATTCAAGGTTACTATTCAGCTAGTTCAGGATTATAATGCTATGGATGTTTTAATGAGTTGCTTGCATATACTAAAGAACTTCGACTCTTTAGAGTTGGCTAATAACTATCGTTGCTAGTCTCGTCTATTGATTTGTCTGCCGACAATATCGATCGATGTTTGACAGCTTGTATCGATCGATATGTGTGTCGTCGATCGATTACTCTATTGGAGTATCGGTCGATATAGCTCTAGATCGAATCGAATATATGTTCACCAAGATCATAGACCGGCTCTCGCTTATCCCTAGAGGATCTTAGCTTATTCAAGATGATGTCAGGAGATTGATTTATGGATTAAATCAATTCCAAGATCATATTCTAGTTAGCTATTCTAGAATAAGCATTAGGGTTCATCAGGATAATGAGTGTACAACTCAACAGTCCATAGTTGTGGCTAATCCCTCATAACTATTTGAACCCTAAATCTAACAAGGAAATCTACTCAGACATGACTGAGAGATTCATAGCATCTAGGTAATAATAGAGATTCATTTAGAAGACCGAACAATCAAGTTCCTCGTGATAACAAATCTCTTTGTATCTTTCTTCTAAACCTAGAATCCTATAACCTTAGATGAGAACAGAATTAAGATGAAAAGAATACTTTATTGATAAGTAGAAGTACTAGAACAATGATATGTTGTTAAAGCTTACTTTGCCAAAACATATAGGCAAAGGTATAAATATTGAGTACAATTAGGTTAAAAACTCGTCAGGGGCATTATAGTAATATTGAGACATCTTGGGCTTCAAGTCGATGGAGAATATTCTTCCTTCTTCTGCACGCTCGATATCGATCGATGGTACTAAGTGTATATCGATCGATGGAGTATCTCGTCGTCATTTCTTCAAATGCGTCATCGATCGATTACACAAGATGTGTATCGATCGATATGTAACTCTGGATATCGACCTCGATGTCTGATCTTCAAGTCATCTCGGAAAACTCTCCTTTAAGCTCCAAATGGCACCTAAAACGCCACTTTACTCCAAAATGCCCTTGAACCTGGAAACATACCTAAAAGACTCCAAAACATAGATATATATAGTAAAATCATATAAATACCATGAGTAAAAGTGGGTCAAAATCATGGTATATCAACTCCCCCAGACTTAACCTTTTGCTTGTCCTCAAGCAAACATACAGGTAGTCTTAGAAAGAAGTTTGAAAATAGCAGGGACTCAATTTAAATCTTAACTTAGGATCATCACCTCTACTTTGTTGCAAGCCACATCTTATGCCTATTAATCACATGAGTATACTATGCCATATCCTAGCTTAGCAACTAAATCTTCTAACCAAATATCTTAACAATCCTGTCTGTCTATCCCCTCTACTGATCGCATTTGTGCATAAAAATAAAAGTGCAGGCTTTACCTTGGGGATATCGATCAAGAAACACATGGATTCAACTCAAGCAAGTTTCTGAACACACAGGCAAGTCTTCTCTGATTCTTTTCTTCCCCCTTTTTATCTCTCTTCTCTGGATCCTCATAGTTTCAAATTTTGATGAACACTGATTGCCACAAAGGCTATCTTTGCGTTATCTCATTGACTTAGTAACACATACTTTTGAATAAGCGAATAATGGGGTCGCAGGAATCACTCCTTCCCCTCGCTTTGATCAATCTTTTAAAGTAGAATAATGGGGTCGCAGGAATCACTCCTACCCCTCTACTTCTCAAGATATCATATCACATCTTTATACAAATAATCTCTCTTTCCTTAGGATGCTGAAGAGAGAGAGAGAAGGGAATCAGAAGCACACAGACTATTACCTTCCAGACTTGCAGGAGGATTCCGATCCCTTGTATACCAAGCCCCAAGACAAGCAATAGATTGTCAGGTTAGGTTGGAGATCAGCTTTGGTTCTTCCAAACAATCATTAGAAGTATTGTCGTAGGTGACAGTTGATCCACTTTAGCATCTTTAGTACTTTCTGTAATCAACAAATCTAAGAGTGGTGCTAAAGAGTGGTTAGATAAAAAGAAAATTTTTGAAAAATATCCTAGTCCCTTTCTTGACTCAATAAAACCAATTTTGAAAACATTTTGGTGAAATCAAAAAGGTAAGGTAGCATCAGTAATCTCCCCCCAGACTTAAATCACACACTGTCCTCAGTGTATAATAGTCGGATTAGGGCATAAATAAATCATAAGGAATGTACTGATATCGAAAATTAGAACGATATACCGGACCGTGGATGCGTATCGAGCGATAGTGAGTCGTCTATGTCGATCGATAAGGATAGGGGTATGTCGAACGATGTCGACAGGATCGTATCGGTCGATGTGAATGGTAATCGTCTAGAATCTGATAAACTTAAAAACAAAAAACGAAAAACGAAAAATAAAAACATAAATCAGATTTAACTAAGTAAGAAAATACCTAATAGTGGGATGCCTCCCACTCAGCGCTTTATTATAGACTTTTAGCTTGACTATGGTAGTAATGAGGCTAGTGAGGTGAATTCATGACACTTGCTGAGAAGCAAGCCTCATCCGTGTTCTCTCCATGTTTTTCTCCAAACCAAGTGGTGAAGAAGCTTCTTGTGGCTTTATCTCCTCTGGTTAGTTTCTCCCTTAATTCAATAACCTCGGTGCGCAGACATTGTATATCTTCTGCATTGCTTTCAATGTGGAACTGGTGGTTTCTGAATGTTGGATAGATGTGTTGGGATAGATCACCGAGTTCTTCTTGTATGTCATTGAGCCTCTCAACATTCTCCTTCGTACCATGAGCCTATCGATCGATCTCGGGTAGTCAATATCGATCGACACTGGTGTAGGTCTGTCGGTCGATTCCCTGGTTGGTATATCGGTCGATGCTAATGGTGCTGGTCTATCCGCGAGTTGTCTTGAGATGGTCTTGATCTCCTTCTGGATGTTCTCTATAGTGTACTCCATGCTCTTGACGTCGCTTTGCACTGGAAACCATAGTTGCTCAAAGCTTTGGTAGGTAGAATCTCCAACCTCTTGAACTATGGTGAAGAGATCTTGAACTGTCTCCTCCATATCAGCTCTGGTGCAAAACTCGCTGGAGTTCATATCGGGCGATGGACGAGATGTCATATCGGTCGATGCTTCGCGTCTGTAGTTCTCGCAGAATCCTCTCAATGTATCTTCAACCTCGTGCAGTCGACCTTCCATTGTTGGGATCATCTCATCAGTTATTTTCTTCTTGCTGGTGTAGAAGGATTTCATCGTTTGATGTGTGTGGTGTAGAGCCTTGATGATGTGATCCATGGTATCTGCCATTGTTGATGTGCGTTCCTTGAATGAGGTTAAGTTGTTGCTGAGCTGCTGATATTTGTCTTCCAGATCTTGGGTGGTGGTTGCCTCTTCTCGTTTGATGTCCTGATAGATGCTGCGGATGAGATTATAGATTTCTTCTTTGCTGTAGGTGTTCTGCAAACGTCTATCGGTCGATGTGCGTTGGTCTGCATCGGTCGATGGCGTAGGAAGAGGATCGGTCGATGGCATCTGTCCTGCATCGGTCGATGGTGGCAAGTTGGTTTTCAGTTGTGAACGGAGAGTGGATACTTCTTCTTCAAGAGCGTCTTTCTTTTGTTGTTGAAGATTATAAGCACTCTGAATCCAGTTGATTTCAGATTGGAGTTCTGATCGTGCTTTCTCGATTTCATATGGAAAGTAGGAGGTTTTCCAAATGTAAGGACTTGTAGCTTCATAGATCCTTTCTTGGACTTCAGCTTCTGTGTAGAGCTTCTCTTTAGGTTCTGCTCTGTTGAAGTGATCTGCATGTATAGGCAAACAAAAACAAGACCAATCAAACAGTGATGCTCTGTTAAGTAACTCCTCTATGGCTTCCTTTGAAACATGGATGATGTCTCCATTGACTCCTCTAGCGAACCCATATTCGTCTCTGAAAACTCCAAATTCGTCCTTCTTCTCCCACAAGAAGCGTCGAATTCCGTCTTTGAAAGCTCGTTTCCCCATTTCTCGGTGCATATCGAACGATATACGGTTGTGTTTATCGATCGATATGTGCTGAAATTCCGAATTCTCCGTGTTGACATGATCAGCTGTAGCTCCGTCTTGATTTGATTCTGTTGTTGTACTGATGTGCTGATGCTGCTGATTGACAGAGGTGTGAGGTAGTTGTTTGAAGAGGTGTGTGGATCCGTTGGCGGTTTGAAGGATGTCTCCTATGTCCTTCCTTGTGATTGGGATGATTCTCCCATCCATTGCTCGTGCATTGCCTTCTGGATCTCTGAAAATACCAAACTCATCCGGAGTTAGATAACCAAAATCAATATTATTTATTTGTACCTCGGGTGGTGTTGTGGTTGTATCGGGCGATGTAGTAACAGGTGCATCGGTCGATGTAGGCTGACGGTTATCGATCGATTGTTGTTGGAACGTATCGGTCAATGGGACTTCCTCGGGTGGAATTGCATATTGTAGTGGAACTGCTTCTACAGCAAAACTGTCATTGTAGTCGCTTGCCCAACTTCCAATTGAGTAGTCTCCGTCTCTTATATCCTTAGATGGTGTGTATATGGATATAAAGTCGATAGGATCGCTTGATGGTTCATAGGGTCGTTTGAGCGATCGTCTTGGTTGCATATCGGTCGATGAAGGCTTGCTTACATCGGTCGATGCGTTGAATCTGAAGGTGTGGGAAGGGTGTCCATTTTCTTCTTCACGAATGAATTTGTACTCTGTAGCTCTTTCTTCCTCGTAATCTTCATCGTATTCCTCCTCTAGAGGTATGTAGTCGTCCGGTTCTGATGTGGCTGGCTCAAAATCGGGTGTTGATGCTAGGGTTTCAGCGCTGCTCCTCCAAAAGGGTTGTCTATCGATCGATGTGGTGTTAGCTACGTCGGTCGATGTGTTGGTATTGGTATCGGGCGATGGGATGTTGCTCTCATCGGTCGATGTAACCGGATCGGTTTCGTATTCAGCCATGGAATCGTATTCATGGGAACAGAAACAAGTTGCTACGACTTGTGTGGTCTCCTTAGCTGGTAGCTTGATGACTTGGACGGGATCATAGAGGGTGGTGGGACTTATTAGGGTTAGGCAGAGCTTGTTGAACTTTAGGTCACAAACGGCTCCGACGGTGGCTAGGAAAGCTCTTCCAAGTAATAGTGATGTCTTGAAGTTAAGCTTGACATCCAGGACGTGGAAGTCTGTAGGGATGATGGCATCTCCAATCTGTACCTCAAGATTTCGAATTATGCCTCCAGAGTTCTGCTGAGAACAATCCACAAAGATGAAAGTTTCATCAGTAGGCTCTATCTTCAGACGTAGGTGATCTGCCATGATCTTAGGTATGATGCTGACTCCTGATCCTGTATCACATAAGGCACGAGGGAATTCAATGCCCCTGATGGAACATGGTACTGTGAACTTTCCTGGATCGCTCCTCTTTGGTAGTGTGATCCTCTTCTTCATACTGTCACGAACTTGGGGAAACATCTTCTTGATGTCTTCTTTTGTCTCCTTGGTCTCTCTGAAGAACATCCACAATCTATGAGAAAAGTAGGCTTCTTCAAAGGGTTTCTCTGCAGGGATCCTTAGAACATGTTTCCTGAAGTTTTCCATCTCTGCTTCATTAGATTCCTTTTTAAGGTGCTTTGCAATCTTCTCTTTCCTTTTTCGTAAGACTCTTCCTAGGTTTTCCTTTTCTGGCTCCATGGGTTCAATGATGTCCGTGGGTTTCTTCAGTATTGCTGTAGGAAGGGATTTGGAAAGTTTGGACTGCTCCCGGAGTGTATTAAGTCGTGCTACATCGATTTTGGGTAGTTGCACTCGGCGGTGTGGGATAGTATATCGATCGATGGCCACTGCTGTGTGTCGGTCGATATCGCTGTCTCCAGATCGGTCGATGGAAAGGTTCCTATATCGATCGATGGGGTCTGAAGATCGGTTTACGTCCATACCGGTGGGTGGTCGTGGGTGTTTGGCTGTAAAGGCTTCGTGTGACATGATGTTGATTGAATTGCACTCTTTGGAGGGTTCCTCGAAGTCTATCGATCGATGCTCATCAAAGTTTATCGATCGCTTTGCTTTTGGTGATATCGATCGACGTCGAGCTCGTAACATCGATCGATATGATTCAAATCCGGCCAGGGGTGAGGTTTCTTCGGTCGATTTCTGCAGCTCATCCTTGGGAACTTCCTCCCAAAAATCATCATCTATGATGGCATTGACGTGGTGGTGAGTAGTAGGCTCTCCTGGTGCACTTGCTAAGGCTTCTTGTTTCTTCAAAGCCTCTCCTGATTGAACTACTTGAGTCTCCACTTTCTTCACATAGGTATTCAAAGTATCAAGCTTTGAAATTAGAGTGGTGTAGACAGAGTCAATCTTCCCATTGAAATCCACCTGGAGCTTCTGTTGTGTCTGTAGAACTCTTTCCAGCATTTCTTCTAGCTTGCTTTCCTGGGTGGGTGGGGGTGCATTGGTGTAGAACGAGTTTCCGTAACTCATGTTGTTGTTGGGGTTGCTGCTGTTGTAGGAGTGTTTCTGTGGACTGTAGTTGCTTCTCTGTCCTGAGAAGTTTCTATTTCCTCCCTGGTTTCCAGATCTCTGAAATCCAGCTCCACTGATCCAATTCACATCTTCGTCTACTTGATCCTCTGCGGTTTCTGCATCCTCAACTGAGCAAATTTGCTTGTTAAGTAGCTTCTGAACATTATCCAGCTGTGATTGGAATTCACTAATCTGTTCCTTCCCAAGGAATGAGACAGATTTTGCTTTGACGATGTTCTTCGTACTGTTGCTTGAAGCCAAGTTATCAATTAACTTCACAGCGTCATGTGGATTCCTTGTGCTGAAATTTCCTTTACTGGCAGTGTCCAGAGCCATTTGATACTTTAGAGCGATGCCTCTGTAGAAGGTGCAGAGTAGTTGCACGTTGTTGTATCCATGATGTGGGCAGTCGCGCTGGTAGGATTTGAATCTGTTCCAGGCATCTTTGAAAGATTCTCCAGGTTCCTGAGTAAATGTAGCAATTTTTCTCCTCCAGTCTTCAGCACGTGACTCATCAAAGAAGTTACGCAAGAATAGTTTTTGATGTCCTTCCAGGTAGTGAGAGATCATGGTGGTAATTGTCGCAGCCACTGCAAAGCTTCTCCTGATAGAGAGTATTTGAAAATCTTGCAAAATAGATAGTCTTCTGGGACTCTGTTGGCTTTGATGGAAGATATAATATCTTCGTATCTCTCCAGATGATCCATAGGATGCTCATGAGATAACCCACAGAAGGGTATCTGTCCTACGAAACCGTAGTACTGCGGCTTGAGCTCGAAATCTCCTCTCTGAATAGCAGGAGGGCGGATGGCGGATCTGTTGGTATAGAACTGATCTGGACGGTTGTAATCTGCCAGGGTTCTAGCTCTGTTGGCTTCATCTGCAGGTTGGATGAAGTCTGTAGTGTCTTGCTCAGGAATGATTTCCTTTTGAGCATTCAGCTTCTGACCTGCTGCGTTACGCAGGTGACCATCTTGATCACGCAGGTCTCCATTCTCATCGGTTCTGAGAATAATAGACGGTACCATGGCTCGTCGGGTGGTATCGATTGATGTAAGATGATCTATATCGATCGATGTATGGTGAAGAGTATCGGTCGACGAAGGGTTGTCGAGCGATGGAGTGCGGCGAGTATCGGTCGACGGAGAAGGTGTCTCGGTCGACTGTGGTAGAGCAGTATCGGTCGACGAACGGTTGGTGTTGTCGATCGATGTCGGTGTATCGGTCGACAAAGTAGAGGTTATGTCGATCGATGTGGAACGTAAGTTCTTGCGGATGCTACGCTCCAAGCTGTGGGGGTCTTCTGAGTACACAAGTTGATGATTCTTGTTGCTTCTGGTATTGCTGGGCATGTACCTGAAAATCAAGAAAAAAATTTTGCGTCAGAAGGTGATTTAACATAAATTTAAATAACCTAGACCTAATCAGATTAAATCTAATGGCGATCTTAGCTCCCCGGCAACGGCGCCAAATTTGATCTCACTCAAATTACCCTAGGAGTGAATTACTCTCTCAAATAAGAGGTTCAGATGTAGTACTTAGGGATCGATTTCACGGGGAGCGAAGGAACACAAAAGATGTTTAATCCTTAGTGACTAAGCTAGGTTAAAATGGTTTAAATGTAAATTGCGAGTTGTGAGCAATGATTAATTGCTCAAGAGAGTGTTTGAGGGTTGTAATCAATAAGAGAATTAGTTAGATTCAAGGTTACTATTCAACTAGTTCAGGATTATAATGCTATGGATGTTTTAATGACTTGCTTGCATATACTAAAGAACTTCGACTCTTTAGAGTTGGCTAATAACTATCGTTGCTAGTCTCGTCTATTGATCTGTCTGCCGACAATATCGATCGATGTTTGACAGCTTGTATCGATCGATATGTGTGTCGTTGATCGATTACTCTATTGGAGTATCGGTCGATATAGCTCTAGATCGAATCGAATATATGTTCACCAAGATCATAGACCGGCTCTCGCTTATCCCTAGAGGATCTTAGCTTATTCAAGATGATGTCAGGAGATTGATTTATGGATTAAATCAATTCCAAGATCATATTCTAGTTAGCTATTCTAGAATAAGCATTAGGGTTCATCAGGATAATGAGTATACAACTCAACAGTCCATAGTTGGGGCTAATCCCTCAAAACTATTTGAACCCTAAATCTAATAAGGGAATCTACTCAGACATGACTGAGAGATTCATAGCATCTAGGTAATAATAGAGATTCATTTAGAAGACCGAACAATCAAGTTCCTCGTGATAACAAATCTCTTTGTATCTTTCTTCTAAACCTAGAATCCTATAACCTTAGATGAGAACAGAATTAAGATGAAAAGAATACTTTATTGATAAGTAGAAGTACTAGAACAATGATATGTTGTTAAAGCTTACTTTGCCAAAACACATAGGAAAAGGTATATATATTGAGTACAATTAGGTTAAAAACTCGTCAGGGCATTATAGTAATATTGAGACATCTTGGGCTTCAAGTCGATTGAGAATATTCTTCCTTCTTCTGCACGCTCGATATCGATCGATGGTACTAAGTGTACATCGATCGATGGAGTATCTCGTCGTCATTTCTTCAAATGCGTCATCGATCGATTACACAAGATGTGTATCGATCGATATGTAACTCTGGATATCGACCTCGATGTCTGATCTTCAAGTCATCTCGGGAAAACTCTCCTTTAAGCTCCAAATGGCACCTAAAACGCCACTTTACTCCAAAATGCCCTTGAACCTGAAAACATACCTAAAAGACTCCAAAACATAGATATATATAGTAAAATCATATAAATACCATGAGTAAAAGTGGGTCAAAATCATGGTATATCAAAAACCATCGGGTCCAAAGAACCCCAAGGTTCCCAAGGCCTAAGGGCCCAAAGAACCTCAAGGTTCCAAAGGCCTAAGGGTCCCAAGAACCTCAAGGTTCTCAAGATCCAAGGTTCCAAAAACCTAAGGATCCGAAGAACCTCAAGGTTCTCAAGATCCAAGGGTCCAAAGAACCGCAAGGTTCCCAAGACCTAAGGGTCCGAAGAACCTCAAGGTTCCTAAGACCTAAGGGTCCGGAAAGCCTAAAAGCTCCTACTCCTTCAAGATTTAATGGGACTACAAGACCTAGTGCTTCGGCATTCTCGAGTCTCCAACCTAAATCGTTAACAGGACGCGGGTCCTAGCATGTGGCTCCTCATAAGGGTTATGATCGGCTTTCGGCCCATAACCCCAAACCAACAATCAAGCAAAGCATCAAGTAACATCTACAGATACACAAAGAAAATAGATAAAGACCACGAAGGGCCATAAGTCTTAACCAAAAGACCACGAAGGGCCACAAGTCTTAAAACAAAAAGGCACGAAGGCCCAAGTCTGGAAACAAAGCCCCGAAGGGCGGAAATACGACAACAGCCCATCAGGCTCAAGAGTTCAACAAAAAATAAGAGAAGAGATTTTAAGCCTCAGGGGCATCAGCTGCGTCACCCACGGGAGCAGGAGGATCCACCTCGGCAATTTCCTTCACCGGGATAAGTGGCTCATCATCATACGAAGGAGAAGGCAACCCACGAAGCTTAGCCTCAGACTCCTTCACCATCTTGTAGCGCTCATACTCCACCACGAAGTCCCACTCATCGGTCCGCCCCTTCAATAGTCCTGTTATGATATTTTTGTGTAGGGTCGTTTTAGTACTACAGAACACTGGAAGACTAATGAATGGATACGAGTTTGTATGTGTTTTAAGAACAAAAATTGAGGCAAAGATATGTATTATTGAGTGTGTTTGGCGTTACAACGTATTGGGTGTATAAACCCTAGTTTTCTAGCCTAACTCTATAATCTCTAAGCCCCAAAGTGTCGATCCCTTGTTCTAGGGTTTGGGTTCCCCTTTTATAGTTGATGTAAGTCGGTCAATCTTGGGCGGCTTCTGTAATATTCGGGAATATATTAGTTTCCCCTTGATTTGGGAAACTTCCATATTCATGCGGAGAATTGGTTCCTTGGTCCTTACGGCAAGGGCTGGGCCTTGGTTCCTCGATACAGGGACTGGACCCTGGGTACTTGTCAAATGGAGGTCGGGCCCTGGTGCCACCTGGTGGAGATGGGTTCTTTAAGTCGAGGAGGGACCCTGGGTCCTTTCCAAACGAGGGCCCGGAAGTCGAGGAGGGACCCTGGGTCCTTTCCAAACGAGGGCCCGGAAGTCGAGGCCCCTTCGGAGGCTGGAGAAAACTCTAGCCTTGGATATTTTTCCGCAACAGTTTGTCCCTTATTCCTTGATTGCTTCGTAGGGATCAAGGGATAATATGTAGCCTTGAGTCTTGATGCCATTTCTTCCAGCAGGAGAAGGATTTTATTCATAATCAGATTCTGGAATCCAAGACATAAGAATTTGGCTGGTACGGTGATCTGAAATATTTTTGATTCGAAACTCCCAAAAATCGATCTGAACGAGTCTTGCTGATCTGGATTCTCTTTCCTTTTCGGGAGCTGATATCTCGGGAGATCCGGGGAGCGGGCTGATTTGAATTTTAAATCCTACGTAGGATTTTTGAATTCGGCGGCTTTCCCGAAGTAGTGTTCAACGGCTCTTTCCCTTTTCCTGATAAATATGCGTTTCGGATTTTCGACTGCCTTCATCGCTTCTTCTTCCTCTTAGCCCTCTAGGATTGTGTCCAGATTTTTCTTCTTTTCTTTTATTATAATGGCGGAGACGAGAGATTCGGGGAAGAAGATAGAATCTAGATCGTCTAGATCTGGCAGCCCTCAAGATCTTCGAGCGTCTACACCGTTCATACCACTTGGATCTCCACTGGTGGGCCCTGCTTCGTTAATCGGGGAAGATGAAGTACCCGACCTTCAGAGGAAATACGCGCTCCCTTTTTCTGTTGCTCTCCGCGTTCATGAACCTTCGGAACGTGCGTCTGGCGGTATGCCCGAAGAGATCGCTGTTTATGAAGCTTTCTTTGAGTCGGGTTTTAGAGGCGACGTACCGTCGTTGGTTGCGAGTTTATGCGACTATTTTCATATTTCGCCGTCCCAGCTTAATCCTCCTGCTTGACGCATTCTCACGGCGATCCAGAATCTGGGCGATGAAGAGAATTTGACTTTGGGGGTCAATGAGGTTCTCTTTGCTTATCACTTAGCTCCAATAAATGGCAACGAGGGGCGCTTCCATCTTCACCCTCGCGCGGGTCTCCTTATAGTTGAGGAGCTGCCAAAGACCGATCGCAAGGGACTAGCTTTTGAGAAAAGGTGGCCCGAGAAGTATATTTTCATGACTCTCCCTGGATCCTACTATCGATGGAATTTCACGGGTAAGGAATGCTCCCGTTATCTGCAGTCGAATTTTGCTTATTTCTTTTTGGTTATTTTGCAGAGGGGACTCGTCCTGCTCCGGCCGATGGGAAGAATAACGTTCTTCGTGCGAGGCAGATTCCTGTCGAGCGGCGCCTAGTACCTTACCTTCTTAGCCCAGAGGTGTTGCGCCGTAGCAAGCTGTGGGGTGAGTCCTTCTTTTTAACGTTGGTCGGGTCTTTTATTATCATATTGATCGCGTGAGTTTTGTGATCAGTGAGTGTGATGGAAGAGGATTCAGAGGATCCGGTGGCTTCTTTCAGGAGGGCCACTGATGCGATTTCGGCCAAGAAAGGTCTGTCTATGCAGGAGGTGGCCGGTAGGGCGAGTGCGACTGTTGGGGGTAAGCGAAGGATGATGGACATCGAGGATTCTTCCTCGGGTCGGGACCATGAATCGAGGGAGGATTCGACTCCGGTGAGTCGACAACCACCGACGACCGGACGTTCGTATGGAGGGCTAACGTCGGTTTTGAATAATTTGAGTGAGAGCGTATTTCCCAAGATGCAGGTTCTGTTTTCGGACAAAAGTTCTTCAGAGGCAGTGCGGCAGATTCAGAGTGGGCTTCTTCAGGTGGATAACAGTTTTTTGTTTCTTATTTCGAATCCTTGGTTCACATCTCCTTTTTTATATAGGTTCTTTCGCAACTACACCATTTGAGCGACTGGTTGGTGAAAGAGGGCACTAAACGGGACGAGGTGGTGGAAGTATCCAAGCGACTGTCTCGTGAGGAGGACAGGCGAGTTGCTGCGGAATTTGGAACTTCGGGACCTGAAGTACAAGGTTCGTGCCATTGAGGGCTCGGTAGAGACTGCTTCGGCTGAATCCCTTCGGTTGAGTCGAGAGAAGCAAGAATTAGAAGAGGCCGTCGTAGGACTTCGATCGGAGGTAGAGATTTTGAGGAATGAAAAGATCATGGCCGTGAGTGGGGCAAGAATGGTTGCCCGTTGGGAGGTAATGAGGGAATGGCTCCGGGGACAGACCTCCCAATGGGATATGCTCAAGGAATTTTCTCTGTTTAAGACGGTGATTTTGGCTGAGGCGGCGCTTAAGGGTGTCGAGCCTCCTACGTTTGAAGACGAGCCAGCTATCCCTTCGTCTAGACGTGGTAGATCTTAGGGATTTGTAATGATTATCCTTTAGGGCTTGTTGTCGGACGGGGATATTCTCTCTTTTTTTAATTTGTATCCTGGTTTGTCTTGGGATTCAAAGCCTGTTTCTGGCCTGAAAAATAAAGCTGTGTTAGATCTCGTAATCCTGTTAAAACATAAGTTTTCAAGGATGTGAAATCGTTGCCGCGAGCTGATGAGTTCCGATCTGATTTGAACCCTTAGGTTCTTGTTGCTTCGAACTCGGAAGTTTTCAAGGTCTAGGCCCTTTGAGTTTCTTATTTGGGCCCTGACGCCTTATCCATTAAATCTTGGAGGAGTAGGAGCTTTTAGGCTCTCTGGACCCTTAGGTCTTAGGAACCTTGAGGTTCTTCGGACCGTTAGGTCTTGGGAACCTTGAGGTTCTTTGGATCCTTGGATCTTGAGAACCTTGAGGTTCTTCGGACCCTTAGGTCTTTGGAACCTTGGGGTTCTTCGGACCCTTAGGTATTGGGAACCTTGAGGTTCTTTGGACCCTTGGATCTTAAGAACCTTGAGGTTCTTCGGACCATTAGGTCTTTGGAACCTTGAGGTTCTTTGGGCCCTTAGGCCTTGGGAACCTTGGGGTTCTTTGGACCCTTGGATCTTGAGAACCTTGAGGTTCTTCGGACCCTTAGGTCTTTGGAACCTTGAGGTTCTTTGGGCCCTTAGGCCTTGGGAACCTTGAGGTTCTTTGGATCCTTGGATCTTGAGAACCTTGAGGTTCTTCGGACCCTTAGGTCTTTGGAACCTTGAGGTTCTTTGGGCACTTAGGCCTTGGGAACTTTGGGGTTTTTTGGATCCTTAGATCTTGAGAACCTTGAGGTTCTTCGGACCCTTAGGTCTTTGGAACCTTGAGGTTCTTTGGACCCTTGGATCTTGAGAATCTTGAGGTTCTTCGGACCCTTAGGTCTTTGGAACCTTGAGGTTCTTTGGGCCTTTAGGTCTTGAGAACCTTGAGGTTCTTCGGATCCTTAGGTCTTTGGAACCTTGAGGTTCTTTGGGCCCTTAGGCCTTGGGAACCTTGGGGTTCTTTGGACCCTTGGATCTTGAGAACCTTGAGGTTCTTCGGACCCTTAGGTCTTTGGACCCGAAGGTCTATGAACCCGAAGGTCTTTGGACCCGAAGGTCTTTGGAACCCGAAAGTCTTTGGAACCCGAAGGTCTACGGACCCGAAGGTCTACGGACCCGAAGGTCTACGGACCCGAAGGTCTACGGACCCGAAGGTCTACGGACCCGAAGGTCTACGGACCCGAAGGTCTACGGACCCGAAGGTCTACGGACCCGAAGGTCTACGGACCCGAAGGTCTACGGACCCGAAGGTCTACGGACCCGAAGGTCTACGGACCCGAAGGTCTACGGACCCGAAGGTCTACGGACCCGAAGGTCTACGGACCCGAAGGTCTACGGACCCGAAGGTCTACGGACCCGAAGGTCTACGGACCCGAAGGTCTACGGACCCGAAGGTCTACGGACCCGAAGGTCTACGGACCCGAAGGTCTACGGACCCGAAGGTCTACGGACCCGAAGGTCTACGGACCCGAAGGTCTACGGACCCGAAGGTCTACGGACCCGAAGGTCTACGGACCCGAAGGTCTACGGACCCGAAGGTCTACGGACCCGAAGGTCTACGGACCCGAAGGTCTACGGACCCGAAGGTCTACGGACCCGAAGGTCTACGGACCCGAAGGTCTACGGACCCGAAGGTCTACGGACCCGAAGGTCTACGGACCCGAAGGTCTTTGGACCCGAAGGTCTTTGGACCCGAAGGTCTTTGGACCCGAAGGTCTTTGGACCCGAAGGTCTTTGGACCCGAAGGTCTTTGGACCCGAAGGTCTTTGGACCCGAAGGTCTTTGGACCCGAAGGTCTTTGGACCCGAAGGTCTTTGGACCCGAAGGTCTTTGGACCCGAAGGTCTTTGGACCCGAAGGTCTTTGGACCCGAAGGTCTTTGGACCCGAAGGTCTTTGGACCCGAAGGTCTTTGGACCCGAAGGTCTTTGGACCCGAAGGTCTTTGGACCCGAAGGTCTTTGGACCCGAAGGTCTTTGGACCCGAAGGTCTTTGGACCCGAAGGTCTTTGGACCCGAAGGTCTTTGGACCCGAAGGTCTTTGGACCCGAAGGTCTTTGGACCCGAAGGTCTTTGGACCCGAAGGTCTTTGGACCCGAAGGTCTTTGGACCCGAAGGTCTTTGGACCCGAAGGTCTTTGGACCCGAAGGTCTTTGGACCCGAAGGTCTTTGGACCCGAAGGTCTTTGGACCCGAAGGTCTTTGGACCCGAAGGTCTTTGGACCCGAAGGTCTTTGGACCCGAAGGTCTTTGGACCCGAAGGTCTTTGGACCCGAAGGTCTTTGGACCCGAAGGTCTTTGGACCCGAAGGTCTTTGGACCCGAAGGTCTTTGGACCCGAAGGTCTCTGGACTTTTATGCTTTTGGGGAGTCTTTTTGATCGCTCTCTGCTGCCTGGAGGCGAGCCACTCTCGATCTAAATTGAGAAATCGTACTGTGCTACCCGTGGGCATAGGCCATTCTCGAAATTCTCAATGCTGCACTCTACCTTTCTGCAGAAAGGTCACTCTCAGACTTATTGTGGTCTGGGGTGAGTCCCTCCGCAAGGTTCTGTCAACCCAGACACACTACCTTCCACGTCTGGATAGGTATTAAATTGTTTGTGCTTAACCGGTTATTTGCACTTTGCTCCCTGCATATCAGCCGCCAGAATCTGATTACAGTACTTGGCTGTGTACGTCATGCCCCCAGCGTGTGTTTAGCTTATAGCGTATTTCACGAGGGTTTGAATGGCACTAGTACGTGGTCCCCGCATAACTCTTGGCTATAGGCCTTTACGCGGGGCCCTATCGCACAAACATCGGCTCAGGGCTGATCTGACCCCTTCCATATCTGTCTGTACCTATGGTGAGTAGCCTCACCAGCTAGGAGGCTAGCTAAGATCTGAGGTCCCGAAGGTCCCTGATCCAGCTAATATGCCCCTTTAAGTATATTGGTGTTTCCTTAACTCCCTTTAGTCGAAACCAAATGTATTTTATAAGCTTAGTCCGAGGACGTTCTCGTTATACATAGGAGTAGGAAACCAAAACACTTAAATATATAATAGTATATATAGAGCTCGACCCGAAGATCTTGCCTTTAGAAATGATAGAATTTGAGGTGCAAGGCGTTCCAGCAGTTGGGTTGTACCTTGCCTGTGCTGTCTTGCAGTTTATAGGCTCCTGCCCCTTGCACCCCTATTACCTGATAGGGCCCCTCCCATCCGGGGACGAGTTTTCCGGCTGATTTGTCTTTTGTGTGGTTACAGACTCGCCTTAGGACCCAGTCCCCTTCTTGGAAGGTTCTTGATCTCACCTTCTTGTTGTAACTCTTGGCTACCTTTTTTTGGTACGACGCGTTCCTCAGGCGGGCTGCTTCCCTTTTTTCGTCTAGGAGGTCTAGGCTTAGGTGCATCAGCTCGTCATTTTCCTTGGGGGTTAGGATGTTGGAGATCGTGGTCTTGACATGTACCTCGGTTGGTATTGCTGACTCGGTGCCGTAGACGAGTGAGAAAGGGGTTTCTTGGGTAGCTGTCTTTGGAGTCGTCCGGTAGGCCCAAAGGACTCCGTGTAACTCTTCTGCCCATCGCCCGTGAGCCTTTTCCAAGCGCTTCTTGAGCATGTTTACCACCGTTTTGTTGGTTGACTCTGCTTGTCCGTTTGATTGCGGGTGCCTTGGTGCTGAATATGAGAGTTTGATATCCCAATCTTTGCAGAAGTCCTGGAAGTCGCTGCTGGTGAATTGGGGTCCATTGTCTGTGACAATTTCCTGAGGTGCTCCGAAGCGGGTTATTACGTTCGTCCAGATGAATTTCCTGATCTAGAGGTCTGTGATTTTTGCTAAGGCTTTGGCTTCTACCCACTTCGTGAAGTAATCGGTCATTACTAGGAGGAAGACCTTCTGCCCCGGCGCCATTGGGAATTTCCCCACGATGTCCATGCCCCATTTACGGAAGGGCCATGGGGAACTTAAGGAATTCAGGTTCTCTGGTGGTAAGTTGGAAATTGGGGCGTGTTTCTGGCATTGGCTACAGGTTTTGGCATGTTTGAGGGAGTCCTTCGCCATGGTAGGCCAGTAATAACCAGCCCTTCTCGCCCTGAGAACCAGGCTCCGTCCGCTGGAGTGTGAACCGCATTCCCCATCGTGGAGTTCCTCTAATATTCGTGTGGCTTTTCTAGGGGATAGACATCGTAGGTAGGGTCCTGAGAAGGATCTTCTATATAGTTTTCCCTCCGAAATGCAGTATCTGGCCGCTTGTCTCTTGATCTTCCGGCTCTCCTCTCGGTTTTTGATATACCATGATTTTGACCCACTTTTACTCATGGTATTTATATGATTCTACTATATATATCTATGTTTTGGAGTCTTTTAGGTATGTTTTCAGGTTCAAGGGCATTTTGGAGTAAAGTGGCGTTTTAGGTGCCATTTGGAGCTTAAAGGAGAGTTTTCCCGAGATGACTTGAAGATCAGACATCGAGGTCAATATCCAAAGTTACATATCGATCGATACACATCTTGTGTAATCGATCGATGACGCATTTGAAGAAATGACGACGAGATACTCCATCGATCGATGTACACTTAGTACCATCGATCGATATCGAGCGTGCAGAAGAAGGAAGAATATTCTCAATCGACTTGAAGCCCAAGATATCTCAATATTACTATAATGCCCCTGACGAGTTTTTAACCTAATTGTACTCAATATTTATACCTTTGCCTATGTGTTTTGGCAAAGTAAGCTTTAGCAACATATCATTGTTCTAGTACTTCTACTTATCAATAAAGCATTCTTTTCATCTTATTTATGTTCTCATCTAAGGTTATAGGATTCTAGGTTTAGAAGAAAGATACAAAGAGATTTGTTATCACGAGGAACTTGATTGTTCGGTCTTCTAAATGAATCTCTATTATTACCTAGATGCTATGAATCTCTCAGTCATGTCTGAGTAGATTCCCTTGTTAGATTTAGGGTTCAAATAGTTATGAGGGATTAGCCCCAACTATGGACTGTTGAGTTGTATACTCATTATCCTGATGAACCCTAATGCTTATTCTAGAATAGCTAACTAGAATATGATCTTGGAATTGATTTAATCCATAAATCAATCTCCTAACATCATCTTGAATAAGCTAAGATCCTCTAGGGATAAGCGAGAGCCGGTCTATGATCTTTGTGAACATATATTCGATTCGATCTAGAGCTATATCGACCGATACTCCAATAGAGTAATCGATCGACGACACACATATCGATCGATACAAGCTGTCAAACATCGATCGATATTGTCGGCAGACAGATCAATAGACGAGACTAGCAACGATAGTTATTAGCCAACTCTAAAGAGTCGAAGTTCTTTAGTATATGCAAGCAACTCATTAAAACATCCATAGCATTATAATCCTGAACTAGTTGAATAGTAACCTTGAATCTAACTAATTCTCTTATTGATTACAACCCTCAAACACTCTCTTGAGCAATTAATCATTGCTCACAACTCGCAATTTACATTTAAACCATTTTAACCTAGCTTAGTCACTAAGGATTAAACATCTTTTGTGTTCCTTCGCTCCCCGTGAAATCGATCCCTAAGTACTACATCTGAACCTCTTATTTGAGAGAGTAATTCACTCCTAGGGTAATTTGAGTGAGATCAAATTTGGCGCCGTTGCCGGGGAGCTAAGATCGCCATTAGATTTAATCTGATTAGGTCTAGGTTATTTAAATTTCTGCTAAATCATCTTCTGGCACAAAAAAATTTTCTTGATTTTCAGGTACATGCCCAGCAATACCAGAAGCAACAAGAATCATCAACTTGTGTACTCAGAAGACCCCCACAGCTTAGAGCGTAGCATTCGCAAGAACTTACGTTCCACATCGATCGACATAACCTCTACCTTGTCGACCGATACACCGACATCGATCGACCTCATCAACCGTTCGTCGACCGATACTGCTCTACCACAGTCGACCGAGACACCTTCTCCGTCGACCGATACTCGCCGCATTCCATCGCTCGACAACACTCCGTCGACCGATACTCTTTACCATACATCGATCGATATAGATCAGCTAACATCGATCGATACCAACCGACGAGCCATGGTAGCGCCTATTATTCTCAGAACCGATGAGAATGGAGACCTGCGTGATCAAGATGGTCACCTGCGTAACGCAGCAGGTCAGAAGCTGAATGCTCAAAAGGAAATCATTCATGAGCAAGACACTACAAACTTCATCCAACCTGCAGATGAAGCCAACCAAGCTAGAACCCTGGCAGATTACAACCGTCCAGATCAGTTCTATACCAACAGATCCGCCATCCGCCCTCCTGCTATTCAGAGAGGAGATTTCGAGCTCAAGCCGCAGTACTACGGTCTCGTAGGACAGATACCCTTATGTGGGTTATCTCATGAGCATCCTATGGATCATCTGGAGAGATACGAAGATATTATATCTTCCATCAAAGCCAACGGAGTCCCTGAAGACTATCTATTTTGCAAGCTTTTCAAATACTCTCTATCAGGAGAAGCTTTGCAGTGGCTGCGACAATTACCACCAGGATCTCTCACTACCTGGAAGGACATTAAAAACGCATTCCTGCGTAACTTCTTTGATGAGTCACGTGCTGAAGACTGGAGGAGAAAAATTGCTACATTTACTCAGGAATCTGGAGAATCTTTCAAAGATGCCTGGAACAGATTCAAATCCTACCAGCGCGACTGCCCACATCATGGATACAACAACGTGCAACTACTCTGCACATTCTACAGAGGCATCGCTCTAAAGTATCAAATGGCTCTGGACACTGCCAGTGAAGGAAATTTCAGCACAAGGAATCCACATGACGCTGTGAAGTTAATCGATAACCTGGCTTCAAGCAACAGTACGAAGAACATCGTCAAAGCAAAATCTGTCTCATTCTTTGGGAAGGAACAAATAAGTGAATTCCAATCACAGCTGGATAATGTTCAGAAGCTACTTAACAAGCAGATTTGCTCAGTTAAGGATGCAGAAACCGCAGAGGATCAAGTAGACGAAGATGTGAATTGGATCAGTGGAGCTGGATTTCAGAGATCTGAAAACCAGGGAGGAAACAGGAATTTCCCAGTACAAAGAAGCAACTACAATCAACAGAAACCCTCCTACAACAGCAGCAACCCCAACAACAACAGGATTTACGGAAACTCATTCTACACCAATCCACCCCCACCCACCCAGGAAAGCAAGCTAGAAGAAATGCTGGAAAGAGTTCTACAAACACAACAGAAGCTCCAGGTGGATTTCAATGGGAAGATTGACTCTGTCTACACCACTCTAAGTTCAAAGCTTGACACTTTGAATACCTATGTGAAGAAAGTGGAGACTCAAGTAGTACAAACAGGGGAGGCTTTGAAGAAACAAGAGGCCTTAGCAAGAGCATCAGGAGAGCCTACTACTCACCACCACGTCAATGCCATCATAAATGATGATTTCTGGGAGGAAGTTCCCAAGGATGAGCTGCAGAAATCGACAGAAGAAACCTCACCCATTGCCGGATTTGAATCATATCGATCGATGTTACGAGCTCGACGTCGATCGATATCACCAAAAGCAAAGCGATCGATAAACTTTGATGAGCATCGATCGATAGACTTCGAGGAACCCTCAAAAGAGTGCAATTCGATCAACATCATGTCACACGAAGCCTTTGCAGCCAAACACCCACGACCACCCACCAGTATGGACGCAAACCGATCTTCAGACCCCATCGATCGATACATGAACCTTTCCGTCGACCGATCTGAAGACAGCGATATCGACCGACACACAGCAGTAGCAGTCGATCGATATACTATTCCACACCGCTGAGTGCAACTACCCAAAATCGATGTAGCACGACTTAATGCACTCCGGGAGCAGTCCAAACTTTCCAAATCCCTTCCTACAGCAATACTGAAGAAACCCACGGACATCATTGAACCCATGGAGCAAGAAAAGGAAAACCTAGGAAGAGTCTTACGAAAAAGGAAAGAGAGGATTGCAAAGCACCTTAAAAGGGAAGCTAATGAAGCAGAGATGGCAAACTTCAGAAAACGAGTTCT
Source organism: Hirschfeldia incana (assembly GCA_026261945.1). NCBI lineage: Eukaryota > Viridiplantae > Streptophyta > Magnoliopsida > Brassicales > Brassicaceae > Hirschfeldia > Hirschfeldia incana. The sequence continues at coordinate 589,228 of JABCMI010000118.1, forward strand.
AAGGATCCCTGCAGAGAAACCCTTTGAAGAAGCCTACTTTTCTCATAGATTGTAGATGTTCTTCAGAGAGACCAAGGAAACTGAAGAAGATATCAAGAGGATGTTTCACCAAGTTCGTGATAGCATGAAGAAGAGGATCACACTACCAAAGAGGAGCGATCCAGGGAAGTTCACAGTACCATGTTCCATTAGAGGCATTGAATTCCCTCGTGCCTTATGTGATACAGGATCAGGAGTCAGCATCATTCCTAAGATCATGGCAGATCACCTACGTCTGAAGATAGAGCCTACAGATGAGACATTCATCTTTGTGGATTGTTCTCAGCAGAACTCTGGAGGCATAATTCGAAATCTTGAGGTATAGATTGGAGATGCCATCATCCCTACAGACTTCCACGTCCTGGATGTCAAGCTTAACTTCAAGACATCACTATTACTTGGAAGAGCTTTTCCTAGCCACCGTCGGAGCCGTTTGTGACCTAAAGTTCAACAAGCTCTGCCTAACCCTAATAAGTCCTACCACCCTCTATGATCCCGTCCAAGTCATCAAGCTACCAGCTAGGGAGACCACACAAGTCGTAGCAACTTGTTTCTGTTCCCATGAGTACGATTCCATGGCTGAATACGAAACCGATCTGGTTCCATCGACCGATGTGAGTAACATCCCATCGCCCGATACCAATACCAACACATCGACCGACGTAGCTAACACCACATCGATCGATATACAGCCCTTTTGGAGAAGCAGCGCTGAAACCCTAGCATCACGACCCGATTTTGAGCCAGCTACATCAGAACCGGACTACTTCATACCTCTAGAGGAGGAATACGATGAAGATTACGAGGAAGAACGAGCTACAGAGTACCGATTCATCCGTGAAGAAGAAGATGGACACCCTTCCCACACCTTCAGATTCAACGCATCGACCGATGTAAGCAAACTCGCATCGACCGATATGCAACAAAGACGATCGCTCAAACGACCCTTTGAACCATCAAGCGATCCTTTCGACTTTATATCCATATACACACCATCTAAGGATATAAGAGACGGAGACTACTCAATTGGAAGTTGGGCAAGCGACTACAATGAGAGTTTTGCAGTAGAAGCAGTGCCACTACAATATGCATTTCCACCTGAGGAAGCTCCATCGACCGATACGTTACAACAACAATCGATCGATAGCCGTCAGCCAACATTGACCGATGCACCTGTTAAAGCATCGCCCGATACGACCACTACACCATCCGAGGTACAAACAAATAATATTGATTTTGGTTATCTAACTCCGGATGAGTTTGGTATTTTCAGAGATCCAGAAGGCAATGCACGAGCAATAGATGGGAGAATCATCCCAATAACAAGGAAGGACATAGGAGACATCCTTCAAACAGCCAACGGATCCACACACCTCTTCAAACAACTACCTCACACATCTGTCAATCAGCAGCATCAGCACATCAGTACAACAACAGAATCAAATCAAGAAGGAGCTACAGCTGATCATGTAAACACGGAGGATTCGGAATTTCAGCACATATCGATCGATAAACACAACCGTATATCGTTCGATATGCACCGAGAAATGGGGAGACGAGCTTTCAAAGATGGAATTCGATGCTTCTTGTGGGAGAAGAAGGACGAATTTAGAGTTTTCAGAGACGAATCTGGGTTCGCTAGAGGAGTCAACGGAGACATCATCCATGTTTCCAAGGAAGCAATTGAGGAGTTACTTAACAGAGCATCATTGTTTGATTGGTCTTGTTTTTGTTTGCCTATACATGCAGATCACTTTAACAGAGCAGAACCTAAAGAGAAGCTCTACAAGGAAGCTGAAGTCCAACGAATGATCTATGAGGCCAAGAGTCCTTACATCTGGCAAACCTTTACCTATCCACATGAAATGGAGAGAGCACGATCAGAACTCCAATCTGAAATCAACTGGATTCAGATCGCTTATAATCTTCAACAACAAAAGAAAGACGCCCTTGAAGAAGAAGTATCCGCTCTCCGTTCACAGCTGAAAACCGACGTGCCACCATCGACCGATGCCGGACAGATAGCATCGACCTATCCTCTTCCTCCGCCATCGATCGATGCAAACCAACGTACATCGACCGATAGACGTTTGCAGAACACCTACAGCAAAGAGGAAATCACTAATCTCATCCGCAGCATCTATCAGGACATCAAACGAGAAGAGGCAACCACCACCAAAGATCTAGAAGACAAATATCAGCAGCTCAGCAACAACTTCACCTCATTCAAGGAACGCACATCAACAATGGCAGATACCATGGATCACATCATCAAGGCTCTACACCACACACATCAAACGATGAAATCCTTCTACACCAGCAAGAAGAAAATAACTGATGAGATGATCCCAACAATGGAAGATCGACTGCACGAGGTTGAAGATACGTTGAGAGCATTCTGCGAGAATTACAGACGCGAAACATCGACCGATATGACATATCGTCCATCGCCCGATATGAACTCCAGCGAGTTTTGCACCAGAGCTGATATGGAGGAGACAGTTCAAGATCTCTTCACCATAGTTCAAGAAGTTGGAGATTCTACCTACCAAAGCTTTGAGCAACTATGGTTTCCAGTGCAAAGCGACGTCAAGAGCATGGAGTACACCATAGAAAACATCCAGAAGGAGATCAAGACCATCTCAAGACAACTCGCGGATAGACCAGCACCATTAGCATCGACCGATATACCAGCCAGGCCATCGACCGACAGACCTACACCAGTGTCGATCGATATTGACTACCCAAGATCGATCGATAGGCTCATGGTACGAAGGAGAACGTTTGAGAGGCTCAATGACATACAAGAAGAACTCGGTGATCTATCCCAACACACCTATCCAACATTCAGAAACCACCAGTTCCACATTGAAAGCAATGCAGAAGATATACAACGTCTGCGCACCGAGGTTATTGAATTAATGGAGAAACTAACCAGAGGAGATAGAGCCACAAGAAGCTTCTTCACCACTTGGTTTGGAGAAAAACATGGAGAGAACACGGATGAGGCTTGCTTCTCAGCAAGTGTCATGAATTCACCTCACTAGCCTCATTACTACCATAGTCAAGCTAAAAGACTATAATAAAGCGCTGAGTGGGAGGCAACCCACTATTAGGTATTTTCTTACTTAGTTAAATCTGATTTATGTTTTTATTTTTCGTTTTTCGTTTTTTGTTTTTAAGTTTATCAGATTCTAGACGATTACCATTCACATCGACCGATACGATCCTGTCGACATCGCTCGACATATTCCTATCCTTATCGATCGACATAGACGACTCACTATCGCTCGATACGTAACCACGGTCAGGTATATCGTTCTAATTTTCGATATCAGTACATTCCTTATGATTTATTTATGCCCTAATCTGACTATTATACACTGAGGACAGTGTATGGTTTAAGTCTGGGGGGAGATTACTGATGCTACCCTACCTTTTTGATTTCACCAAAATGTTTTCAAAATTGGTTTTATTGAGTCAAGAAAGGGACTAGGATATTTTTCAAAAATTTTCTTTTTATCTAACCACTCTTTAGCACCATTCTTAGATTTGTTGATTACAGAAAGTACTAAAGATGCTAAAGTGGATCAACTGTCACCTACGACAATACTTCTCATGATTGTTTGGAAGAACCAAAGCTGATCTCCAACCTAACCTGACAATCTATTGCTTGTCTTGGGGCTTGGTATACAAGGAATCGGAATCCTCCTGCAAGTCTGGAAGGTAATAGTCTGTGTGCTTCTGATTCCCTTCCCTCTCTCTCTTCAGCATCCTAAGGAAAGAGAGAAATTAATTGTATAAAGATGTGATATGATATCTTGAGAAGTAGAGGGGTAGGAGTGATTCCTGCGACCCCATTATTCTACTTTAAAAGATTGATCAAAGCGAGGGGTAGGAGTGATTCCTGCGACCCCATTATTCGCTTATTCAAAAGTATGTGTTACTAAGTCAATGAGATAACGCAAAGATAGCCTTTGTGGCAATCAGTGTTCATCAAAATTTGAAACTATGAGGATCCAGAGAAGAGAGATAAAAAGGGGGAAGAAAGGGATCAGAGAAGACTTGCCTGTGTGTTCAGAAACTTGCTTGAGTTGAATCCATGTGTTTCTTGATCGATATCCCCAAGGTAAAGCCTGCACTTTATTTTTATGCACAAATGAGATCAGTAGAGGGGATAGACAGACAGGATTGTTAAGATATTTGGTTAGGAGATTTAGTTGCTAAGCTAGGATGTGGCATAGTGTACTCATGTGATTAATAGGCATAAGATGTGGCTTGCAACAAAGTAGAGGGGATGATCCTAAGTAAAATTGAGTCCCTGCTATTTTCAAACTTCTTTCTAAGACTACATGTGTGTTTGCTTGAGGACAAGCAAAAGGTTAAGTCTGGGGGAGTTGATATACCATGATTTTGACCCACTTTTACTCATGGTATTTATATGATTCTACTATATATATCTATGTTTTGGAGTCTTTTAGGTATGTTTTCAGGTTCAAGGGCATTTTGGAGTAAAGTGGCGTTTTAGGTGCCATTTGGAGCTTAAAGGAGAGTTTTCCCGAGATGACTTGAAGATCAGACATCGAGGTCAATATCCAAAGTTACATATCGATCGATACACATCTTGTGTAATCGATCGATGACGCATTTGAAGAAATGACGACGAGATACTCCATCGATCGATGTACACTTAGTACCATCGATCGATATCGAGCGTGCAGAAGAAGGAAGAATATTCTCAATCGACTTGAAGCCCAAGATGTCTCAATATTACTATAATGCCCCTGACGAGTTTTTAACCTAATTGTACTCAATATTTATACCTTTGCCTATGTGTTTTGGCAAAGTAAGCTTTAGCAACATATCATTGTTCTAGTACTTCTACTTATCAATAAAGCATTCTTTTCATCTTAATTATGTTCTCATCTAAGGTTATAGGATTCTAGGTTTAGAAGAAAGATACAAAGAGATTTGTTATCACGAGGAACTTGATTGTTCGGTCTTCTAAATGAATCTCTATTATTACCTAGATGCTATGAATCTCTCAGTCATGTCTGAGTAGATTCCCTTGTTAGATTTAGGGTTCAAATAGTTATGAGGGATTAGCCCCAACTATGGACTGTTGAGTTGTATACTCATTATCCTGATGAACCCTAATGCTTATTCTAGAATAGCTAACTAGAATATGATCTTGGAATTGATTTAATCCATAAATCAATCTCCTGACATCATCTTGAATAAACTAAGATCCTCTAGGGATAAGCGAGAGCCGGTCTATGATCTTGGTGAATATATATTCGATTCGATCTAGAGCTATATCGACCGATACTCCAATAGAGTAATCGATCGACGACAAACATATCGATCGATACAAGCTATCAAACATCGATCGATATTGTCGGCAGACAGATCAATAGACGAGACTAGTAACAATAGTTATTAGCCAACTCTAAAGAATCGAAGTTCTTTAGTATATGCAAGCGACTCATTAAAACATCCATAGCATTATAATCCTGAACTAACTGAATAGTAACCTTGAATCTAACTAATTCTCTTATTGATTACAAACCTCAAACACTCTCTTGAGCAACTAATCATTGCTCACAACTTGCAATTTACATTTAAACCATTTCAACCTAGCTTAGTCATTAAGGATTAAACATCTTTTGTGTTCCTTCGCTCCCCGTGAAATCGATCCCTAAGTACTACATCTGAACCTCTTATTTGAGAGAGTAATTCACTCCTAGGGTAATTTGAGTGAGATCAGTTTTCGGGTAGGACGTCGTTTCTTAAATAGTCGGTGTTAGGGGTCATCCAGGTTTCTCCTTCGTCTACTACCGTCACTTCTTCCGGCTCAACCTCTTTCTGAGTTGCTGGCCATTGCAGAACCAACAGCGGAATACTCATATGTTCCTTGGTTTCTAATGCGGAACCTAGGTTTGCTAGAGCATCGGCTTGGGAGTTTTGTTCCCTAGGTATTTGGGTAAGCTTATAGCTTGTGAATTGGTCTAGGAGACGTTTGACCACAGATAGATACCTGATCATGCTCGGGTCCTTGGCTTGATAATCCCCTTGAGCTTGACTGATGATGAGCTGCGAGTCACTGAAAACCTGGATGTCTTTTAGTCCCATTTCCTTGGCTAGTTCTAGGCCTGCTATCAGGGCCTCGTATTCTGCCTCGTTGTTCGTTGCTTTGAAGTTACAGCGTACAGCCCTTGAGGCCGATTCTCCCGTAGGGGAGGTCAGGACCAGTCCTACCCCTGCTCCTCTTACATTGCTGGAGCCATCCACGTGCAGGGTCCAGTGACCTTCTTCCGCTTCTTTTCCCAGGAGCGTAGTTTCTAGATCTGGGTCTGGAAGCATAGAGGGAGAGAACTCAGCCACGAAATCAGCTAGGACTTGGGACTTGATAGCGGCGGCTAGGCTGAAGATCACGTCGTATTCTCCCAATTCTACGGCTCATTTCGCCAATCGTCCTGATACCTCGGGTTTATGAAGGACTGCTTTGATAGGGAAGGAGGTGACTACCACGACTTGGTGGGACTGGAAGTATGGATGTAATTTCCGGGCCGCGACCACTAGGGCGAGGGCTAGTTTCTCTAGCTGGCTGTAGCGAGTTTCTGCGTCTAGCATGGATTTGCTGACGTAGTATATGGGATGCTGCCTTCTTTCCTCCTCCCTTACGAGGATTGCGCTAACTGCGTGTTCGGACACGGCGAGGTAAAGCAGTAGGGTTTCTCCTTCTAGAGGTTTAGATAGGAGTGGTGGAGTAGTGAGATAGGCCTTGAGGTCGGACAGTGCGGTTTCGCACTTCTCTGTCCATTGAAAGTCCTTAGGGTTCTTTAGTGTTTCGAAAAAGGCATGGGACTTGTCAGAAAGCCTGGAGATGAATCTGCTGAGGGCGGCCATTCTTCCCGTAAGTTTTTGAATCTCTTTGACGTTCCGTGGGGGAGGAATCGCCTGGATGGCTCTTATCTGCTCCGGATTTGCTTCTATGCCCATGTGGGTGACTATGTATCCCAGGAATTTCCCGGAGCTTACTCCAAAGGAACATTTAGAGGGGTTGAGCTTCATATTGTATTTCCTCAGGGTGGTGAACGCTTGCTGGAGATGTGAGATATGATCCTCCGAGTCAAGAGATTTTACCAGCATGTTGTCGATGTAGACTTCCATGGTCTGGCCTATCTGATCGGCGAACATCGTGTTGACCAACCTCTGATAGGTGGATCCAGCATTCTTCAGACCAAACGGCATGACCTTGTAGCAGTAGATGCCCCTAGAAGTCATAAAGGACGTCTTTTCTTGGTCGTCGGGATGCATCAGGATTTGGTTGTATCCTGAGAAGGCGTCCATGAAGCTCATTAGTTGGTGCCCAGCGGTGGCATCCACTAGCTTGTCTATATGAGGCAAGGGGAACGGATCCTTTGGGCAGGACTTGTTGAGGTCCGTAAAATCGATGCAGACCCTCCATTTTCCATTTTTCTTTTTCACGACCACCACATTGGCGAGCCAGTCGGGATATTGAACTTCTCTTATGAACCCTGCGTCGAGCAGGTTCTTGACCTCTTCGTTAATGATTCCATCCCTTTCGGGAGCGAACTTCCTTCTCTTTTGTCTAACAGGAGGATGCTCGGGATTCACTTGGAGCTGATGCATGATGACGCTGGGGTCGATTCCGGGCATATCTTCGTGGGACCATGCGAAACAATCGGAGTTAGATCTTAGGAAATCGATCAGCCTCCGTCTCAGATCCTTAGGCAGCTTGGAGCCTATCTTGAGGTTCCGCTCCGGTTTTCCTCCTATCAGGGGGACTTCGTCCATGTCTTCAACCTCGGGTTCTTCGGCATGAGGAATGAGAGGCTGCTTCTGTAATTGCTATAAAGCTTGGGTCCTTCCCTTCAGGGTAGTTTGATAGCAGGACCTAGAATTTTCTTGATCCCCTCTAATGACCTTCACGCCCCAGGGGGTAGAAAATTTTACCAATTGGTGGAGGGTTGATGGTACGGCTCCCATGTCGTGGATCCAAGGCCTCCCTAGTATTAGTTGTAAGACGACGGACAGTCGACAACCAAGAACTTGGTGGTTTGGTTTATTCCCTCGGTGTAGACTGGGAGAAGGACTTCTCCCTCGGTTTGCTTCACCTCTCCGCTAAATCCCACGAGCGGACCGCTTTCCTGGTTAATGTTATAGGGTCTAACCCTAAATCCATATAGGGCGAGTGGAAGATAATGTTGCTGGAGCTGCCATTGTCCACCAATATTCGTTTAACCAGACAGTTGGCTATGACAAGCGAGATAACGAGGGCGTCATGATGGGGAGCAAGGACTCGTTCCTGCTCCCTCGCATTAAAGCTGATTTCATCCGTTCCCAACAGTGGGCGCTTGGGAGTCTCGGTCTCTTGACCGTTCCTAACATTGCGAGTACTTCGTTTGGCTGCGGCGCTGCTGATCCCGCTTACTTCTGATCCTCCGGAGATGACGTGGATCACTCGTTCTTGTGGTGGAGGTAGCGCAGGGACCGCTTCATTAGGGAGAGCGGGGCCCTCTCTGTTGAGGAGATCCTTGGCCTTATCCGAGAGGAATTCCCTTAGGTAACCCTTCTTGAGAAGCTCGGCTATTTCCAATCTTAAGGCTACACAATCCTCCGTGGTATGGCCGTGATCGTTGTGGAATCCACACCATCTTTTAGGGTTCCGGGTAGCGTCAGGGGACCTCATTTTAGGTGGCCACTTGACTTGTGGGCCCATCTGCCTCAGGACTCCAATGAGCTCCGGTTTGGATATCGCTAGGTGGGAAATGCTGGGCCAAGTTGAGACCATCATTCCTTCGGACGGAGGTAAGGGGCGATGTTGGTATCTGCCCCTACTCTGATTGGTGGATTCCCGGGAAGGTCGGGATCGGATGGTTTCTTCACGCTCGTCTTTCGATGGTTTGGAGGACTTCTGATCGTACTTGGAGGAAACCTTGGCCCTGCTCACGGCGTCTTCTTCCCACCTTACTTGGGCCCAGGCACGGGATAGTACATCCGCCATGTCTCCGCATCTGTACTTGGTTAATTCCTTGTAGAGCTCTCCCTCCGGGAGTAGGCCCTTCTTGAAGGCTGAGATTGCTGTATCGGCGTTACACTCGAGTATGGAGACCTTCTCTTGGTTGAAACGAGCTCTGTAGGAGCGTAGGGATTCGTTTCTGTATTGTTGGATCTCGTAGAGGTCATCTGATCTCTTCTCCAGGTGGCGGCTACTAGCGAACTGTTCCACGAACTTGTCGCTGAGGGCGGCGAAGGATGCTATGGACCCCGTGGGGAGGTTGATGTACCATTGGAGGGCAGGACCGGTTAGAGTTGACCCGAAGCCCTTGCACATGGTGGCTTCCCTTGCGTCTTTCATAATAGCCAGGGCTACCATGCGTTGCTTGTACTGGGCGATGTGGTTGTCAGGATCTCATGTTCCTTCGTACATCTTCATGCTCGGAAAAGAGAACTTTCGAGGCATCTCGATCGAAGCAATCTCCTTCACGAAAGGCGTGTCGGAGTATGACCTTGGATCACTTCTACGGATGGGGGGAGCTACTCCGGGGAGCCTTTCCACCATGGATTGGATGGTGCCGAATTTTTCGGATACCACCTTCTCTAGGTAAGCGGCTAAAGCTGGATCTGAGATCTCGGGATGATCGGGTGAGTATTCTTCATCCTCTGTATCGGATTCGTCTTCTTCTTCTTCTCGGGTTACGTCTCGAATGTTTTCTTGACCGCCGGGTTCGTCTCCGGGCTGCTGAGGCGTTTCCTCGTCGTCGTGCGGGGTGTTGAGCGAAGCCATAGGTCGAACTTTGGTTCTGAACCGTTTTTCGTTTGTTCCCTACTGCCCCGAGGGATTTGTTTTCTCGTCTGAGAGCGATGTTCTCAGCTTCCATGGCGTTTAGCTTTTCGGAGCTTTGCTGGAGTTGCGTGGAGTGTTCTCCAAGTTGATCTTTTAGGTATTGAACTTCCTGGACGAGTTCCAGACCTGCAGGTGCGGTTTTCTGAGCCTTGTGAAGGTCGGTAATTTGACTCTAAAGGGTTTCGAATCGGCTTACAAGCTCCTTCTCCTTCGGGGTCAGATTGGCTTGATTGGACTCGTCTTCCGATGCCATCGTCACGTAGTTGATTTACTCCCCTCCCTCTAGCGCCAAACTGTTATGATATTTTTGTGTAGGGTCGTTTTAGTACTACGGAACACCGGAAGACTAATGAATGGATACGAGTTTGTATGTGTTTTAAGAACAGAAATTGAGGCAAAGAGATGTATTATTGAGTGTGTTTGGCGTTACAACGTATTGGGTGTATAAACCCTAGTTTTCTAGCCTAACTCTATAATCTCTAAGCCCCAAAGTGTCGATCCCTTGTTCTAGGGTTTGGGTTCCCCTTTTATAGTTGATGTAAGTCGGTCAATCTTGGGCGGCTTCTGTAATATTCGGGAATATATTAGTTTCCCCTTGATTTGGGAAACTTCCATATTCATGCGGAGAATTGGTTCCTTGGTCCTTACGGCAAGGGCTGGGCCTTGGTTCCTCGATACAGGGACTGGACCCTGGGTACTTGTCAAATGGAGGTCGGGCCCTGGTGCCACCTGGTGGAGATGGGTTCTTTAAGTCGAGGAGGGACCCTGGGTCCTTTCCAAACGAGGGCCCGGAAGTCGAGGAGGGACCCTGGGTCCTTTCCAAACGAGGGCCCGGAAGTCGAGGCCCCTTCGGAGGCTGGAGAAAACTCTAGCCTTGGATATTTTTCCCTAACAAGTCCCTCATCACTTCCCAACGAGCAGTCATCTTGGCTCCATTCACGGCCAGCGTCCTTTCATCCTCGAAGAGAGTCTTCTCATTCTTCAGCTCATCCAGTTCTCCCCTCACCGCATCCAGCTTCGACGTCAGCACGACATGCTCGGTAGCAGCATTCTCCTCCAGCTCCTGCGATTTCTTCAATCTAAGCTGAAGAGACTTAAGTTGTTTCCCCTGCGCCAAGCCTTTATCTTTTTCCTCACGAAGCTGAGCCTTAAGAGCCTCGATTTCCTTAGAAGTGTCTTCGTTCACCATGTCCTTAAGATGATGAACCTGAGACATAACCTGCGACGAGCACAATACCACCATTATTATAGCGCACTACGAAGCCAAAAAAATAATAAAATACGTCGATATACCTGAAGGAGGTCAAACTGGATAGAGCTGATGGCTTTGGGAAGATCATCGGCAGGAAGATTACACACGCTCCCCGGGAAGACCTTAGTAGAAAGGTCATCCAGCACCGGCTTCAGGTCCACGCCAGAGATCGTAGGGGTCGAAGAACGAGTCCTCCTCTTGGAAACGGTAGGAGCAGGAGTGCTAGATCCTTTACGCTTAAGGCTCCGCGTAATCTAAACATCGTCATCCCCCGAGACGACAATCTCCTTAGGAGTCTTCTTAGCGGAAAGATTCTCCCAAGCTTTCTTGAAAGCATCCATGGAGCCATCTCCTGAAGGTCCAGACATATTCCCTGCAAAGAAGAATCCGCAAGTTCATTGACTGAATAACGAAGACAAAAAGAAATACTATGAGCTCACCCCAAATGCTGCAGCGACCAAGAACTTCTCGACTCAGAAGGTAGATGACTTGACGACGTTCAACTGGTAGATCAAACACTCGTTCAGCTACCTCTCTCCCTTCCGGTATCGCTGGAACATACACACCTGCAACGACAAAACAAATGAATGAGTATCAGAGACAAGACCAGAGCTTATATCAATTTAACCTACCCGCTACGTGCCAAACCGAAGGGGAGCCTGGAAGAAGCGCAAAGGCGAACCTCTCCTCCCATTTACCACTAAAAACAGGATGGCTTTTCCTCGCCTTTTTCTCAATCTCCTGAACCAATGCTTTCTTACCTCGAGGACGGAGGTAATATTTCCCCTCTGATCCATGCAGGGTTGAGACAGAGTACGAGTACAGGACCTCGTTCAAACCCAACGTCAGACCCTCCAGCTCACCTAAATTCTGGATGGCTATGAGTGTTCTCCAGGCTGGAGGAGTCAGCTGACCCGGAGAGATATCGAAGAACTCCAATAGCTTGGAGATCAACGAAGGAACCCGATCGCAAAAGCCTGACTCAAAGTATGCCTCATAAATCGGGACCTCGTCGACCCCAAAGTCCGAAATCCTATCCAACGGATCGGCGACCCGGATAACCAAATCTTGAGGAAGATTATACTTCCTTCTCCATCCCTCTACGTCCTCCTTCTTGATCGACGAAACCGGACCCAATGACGAGGACTTGCCAGCTCTGCCCTCAGTGGAGGCATCTTCAACCTCAACAATGCGAGATCCCATTGTCTCGATCACAGGAGATTGAGAAGAGGAAGTCCTAGACCTAACTACGGGAGAGGTTGCTAGGGTTTTGCTAGGGGATTCATTCGACATTTTTAATAAGAAGAGGAAAGAGAAAGACGGCTACCTGTGGAAAACAAGAAGAGTCTCCGGAAAAGGGAGTCGCCGAGATGAAAGCTCTAGAGAAGGCGAAGGTGAAATGGAGAAAAACTCGGCTTCAATCAAAGAAAAAGGGAAGAAACCCTAGTCTGAAGCCCACGCGCCTCGATCGTCTCGCCACGCGCACGAATGGGCGCCAAAACGGAAGCCGAACCGATAATGGGCTTCCCTTGAAAAAGCCCATACCGTCTTTAAATGTCTCTGTCAAAAAAAAAAGGAGGATCCAATGCCTCCGAGGAGAACCATCTCCTCCGGACCTAAAACAAAAGGACCAACGATGGTTCCACGCTTTATCTCAAGATACAACAAGGCGTTAGCCCTTTTCCTGCTGGAAGAAATGGCATCAAGACTGTTGCGGTCACCCAAGCTGAGGTTCCTCTAGTCCGCAAGGGTCCTACTACCAGGTCAGGTGCACGGGTCATACGAGCCGGGTTCTCCAAAGCCGTCCAGGATATACTTGAGCAAGAACCGTCCGGTTTCAAGCAGCTACTGATCCAGGAAATGTCCGAGCTCCAGATTGAAGACTCAGCCGAGCAGATAGACGTTCAAGACTTCCACCAGTTCTCTTCCATCGACAACAGCCAGGCCGGTCTCATCATCTCCACCTTCAGCCTGGAACCATCCATCCAACCACATTCCGACTCTACCTTCAATACACCAAACTAAGTATTTCCGGTTCAGATATCTAGCCGACCACCAAGGGGAGTAGCATGTGTTGTACTCTTTTCCTCATCAGGTTTTGTCCCACTGGGTTTTCTTGGTAAGGTTTTTAACGAGGCAACATGCAAGCATGCTATTAGCTTTGGTCAAGGCAGCCGGTTTACTTCTTTCTTTTATTTAATTTCGGTTAAAGACATTGGGCAACTGTTTAGCCATTTTATTTTTGGGTTTATTGCTTAGGCCCTTTTACTTTGCAAAGTCCAACAAGAGTCACTATATAACTCTTTGTAAGTTGGCGATTTTTGCACTTAAGTCTTTTATGAAATTCGTTTGCCCTAAGCAACAAAACCCTAAGCCTTTCAAAAGTGAGAAACCTTGAGAGCAGCCGCGACATATCAAAGAGCCATCCATTGTTCTTTGTGGAGTCCATCGATCCATCTTCATACCTTGTCCGATCTTGAGAGAGACACACGTCCAGCAGGATCCGGAATCACTTCTATCCATTTATCCATCCATTGATCTGTTGAGAGAGACACACGTCCAGCAACAAGACCCCATCCGCCATCTCTATCTTTTATCTCTTGCTTTGTTTCTGTTCTTATTGTTTTTGCTTCTGTTATTTTAAAACCTATAAAAAATCTAGTTTTTTTATTACTTAACATTCAGCTAGTTGCAATCTGTTTCAGTTCTTATAAAACTCATAAAACTCATAAAAAGTTCTTATTTGTTTTCAGGATCAGATCGTGATACAAGAAGGAGACTAGCCAGACCAGCCGACCGTACCGGATCCTTCCCGCGGGAGAACCTCCGTCTGTCCAGACAACGAATCCAGGCCGTGCCTACAACATTTTGGTATCAGAGCTGAAGTTCCTGTACTTCAGTTTCTTTTCTCTTTTGTTATTTGCTTCTGTCGATTTCAAAAAAAAAAAAAAAAAAAAAAGAAAACTCGTGTTTGATCTTTCAATCCGAGACTTTCACAAAAAATTTTTGTTCTTTCCATATTTGAGATTTCGAATATCTCTTGCTTTAAATCTCGGATTGCTCTTCAAGTTTTCCAAACTTTCCATATTTTTGAATCGGGTTTAATTGCCATTTATTTCGGATTATTCTCCAAGTTTTGTTTTTTTTTTTCCTTTCTTTTACTTTGCTTTCTTTCCAAGTTCTTGATTTCCAAGATTATTTCAACTTTCCTTTTATCTTGTTTGATTTCGGTTTTAAATTCCAGCATTAACTTTTGCCTTGGTCGATACTCTTGTATCCGACCCAAGTCCATTATATAAGACATTCTCTTCCTTTGCATTTGATCATTCTTCTTTGAGTTTATTTCTTTTGAAACTATGGGAGCTGTCGGACAAGACCAAGCCGCCATTAATGCTCAACTCGTAGCCGCTAATGAGGAGCTAAGGGAGAGCATCCGAGAGATCACAACCGAGCTCACCCGACTGCGACAAGGAAACCGAACCAATGGGCCGCGACCACCCGGAAGGAACCAGCCGGATCCGCACGCGACTGACTCGGATGAGGACAATACCGACGATACGCGTAGTCAGGACGAGGCAAGGGAGAACCGAGGAGGGAGGAGAGGCGCACGAGAACACCGAGATCAGAGGAGAGGCCGTAACCGAGATGATGAGGAACCGTGGTTAGGGGGCAAGGCGCTCAAACTACAACCACCGACGTTTGCTGGAAAGGTGGATCCGGATGCTTATATCGTGTGGGAGAAGCGCATGGAGTACATCTTCGACTACTACCAGTATAGTGAAGCTAAGAAGGTTGCTCTCGCCTCAGCCCAGCTCACGGACAATGCCTTGTCATGGTGGGATAGAGACGTAGCTAAGTCCGGACCAGTGTGGAGAGCCCGTACTTGGGCCGAGATGCGGACCAAGCTGCGTGCGAGGTACATTCCATCTTACTACCAACGTGACGTACTAAAACGTTTTCGAAAGCTTACACAGGGAACTAAGAGCGTGGAGGAGTACTTTGAAGAGTTCGAGGCTCTTAGGAACAAGCTCGATGTCGACGAGCCAGAGGAGACCATGATGTCCCAGTTCCTAGAAGGACTACAGGACCGCATTGCTCGCAAGGTGGAAAGGCAGCAGTACGATGACTTCAACGACTTATTGCACTTTGCCACTCAAGCCGAGCAGCACATCAAGCGCAAGACTGCCAGCACCAACCGAAGCAAACCCGCGTGGTCTCAACCTGGTGCTAAACCAGCCGACAAGGGCAAGTCTATTGAAGTGGAAAGCCGGTTCAAGAAGAATCCAACCGAGGCTTCCAATGCTAACAAGACCGAGCAGGGTAAGACTCAAGCTCAAAATTTACGAACCCGTGACATTGTTTGCTATAAGTGTCAGGGAAAGGGGCATTATGCCAGAGATTGCCCAAACAAACGGGTGATGGTCATGAAAGCCGACGGAGAGTACGAGTCTCAAGACGAGGCTGAGATCACAGCCGTGACCTCAGATGATGAGATTACCGACTACCCGGAGACTGGTGAGTTACTTGTGACCAGGAGGGCTCTCAGTGCTCTCTTTGACCCGGAGACCATACAGCGAGAAAACATCTTCCACACGAGATGTAGCATTGAGCAGAAGGTATGTAGCTTAATCATTGATGGTGGTTCTTGTACTAACGTGGCTAGCAAGTATCTTGTCGATAAGCTAGGTTTGGTTAAGACTGCCCATCCACGACCGTACCGTCTTAAATGGCTCAATGATGAGACCGAGCTCAAGATCTCGGAGCAAGTTGTGGTATCATTCAGCATTGGCAAGTACCATGACCAGGTTAAGTGTGATGTAGTTCCCATGCAAGCCGGCCATCTACTCCTTGGAAGGCCGTGGCAATTTGATAAAGACACGACACATCACGGACGCACCAATGTCTATAGCTTCAGCCACAACAACAAGAAGCATAGTCTTGCTCCACTCAGCCCACAAGAAGTCTATGACATGCAGAGGGCCATGGACCAATCCGGCAAGGTAAGTAAGACTAACCTTTACTTAACTTCAGGACAAGTCCTTAAATCTTTACATCATAAGACACAGGTGCTACTAATGGTCTTCAAGGAAGGTTGTTTCGCAGGTTTTGAAGTGCCAGCTGCACCAGCCGAGATCCAAAGCCTTTTGGAGAGCTACAAGGATGTCTTCCCCGATGAGATCCCAGCCGGGTTACCACCCATCCGAGGCATAGAACACCAGATCGACCTAGTGCCGGGAGCACCACTGCCGAACCGAGCCGCGTACCGTGTCAACCCCGATGAGGCTAAGGAGCTGGAGAAGCAAGTCCGAGACCTCATGGACAAAGGCTACATCCGGGAGAGCCTCAGTCCGTGTGCTGTTCCTGTCCTATTGGTGCCCAAGAAGGATGGAACATGGCGCATGTGCGTGGACTGCCGAGCCATCAACAACATTACGATCAAATATCGGTACCCTATACCTAGATTAGATGATATGTTGGATGAGCTAAGTGGTTCTGCTGTGTTTTCTAAGATTGATCTCAGGAGTGGATACCACCAAGTGAGAATGAAGGAAGGAGACGAGTGGAAGACCGCCTTTAAGACAAAGCAAGGTCTATACGAGTGGCTAGTGATGCCTTTCGGCCTCACCAACGCCCCTAGCACTTTCATGAGGCTCATGAACGAGGTCTTAAGGCCTTACATTGGTAAATTCGTGGTTGTTTATTTTGATGACATTCTGGTTTACAGTCAGTGCTTATCCGATCATGTTAGTCATTTAGAACAGGTGTTGAAGGCTTTGAGGCAAGAGGGACTCTATGCGAACCTTGCTAAGTGTGTGTTTCGTACTGACCAAGTTGTATTCTTAGGTTTTGTTGTGAGTGCACAGGGACTCAAGGTAGACGAAGAAAAGATCAAGGCCATCCAAGACTGGCCGACCCCGACCTCGATCGGACACGTCCGCAGCTTCCATGGTCTGGCTAGTTTCTACCGCCGGTTCGTAAAGGACTTTAGCACCATTGCCGCGCCACTGACCTCAGTCATCAAGAAGAATGTGGCCTTCTCATGGGGACCTGCCCAAGAGGAAGCATTCAACCAGCTAAAATATAGCTTGACTCACGCACCGGTCCTTACTCTCCCTAACTTTGATAAACCTTTTGAGATTGAGTGTGATGCATCAGGTACAGGGATTGGGGCTGTGTTAACTCAAGGAGGCCGACCAGTAGCTTTCTTCAGTGAGAAGTTGAGTGGAGCCGCCCTCAACTATCCTACATATGACAAGGAGCTTTACGCCTTAGTCAGGTCACTCGAAACATGGCAGCACTATCTTTTGTCTAAGGAGTTCATCATCCATACGGACCATGAGACTCTCAAGCACTTAAGAGGCCAGACGACGCTTAAGAAGAGGCATGCTAGGTGGCTAGAGTTCGTGGAGACCTTTCCCTACGTGATCAAGTACAAGAAAGGGAAGGACAACGTGGTGGCCGATGCCTTGTCTAGGCGTCATGCCCTCATCACCACTATGGAGGCTAAAATTATGGGTTTTGATCATATTAAAAATTCTTATGCTACTGACCCTGACTTTTCTGAGCTTTACAGTAGCACTACCCGAGGGGCCTTAGGACCATTCTACCAGCAAGATGGATTTCTGTTCAAGGAGAAACGGCTGTGCATTCCCCACGGCTCCATGCGAGACCTACTGACCCGGGAAGCTCATGGCGGTGGCCTGATGGGACACTTTGGCCGAGATAAGACCTTAGCCGTACTAACCGACCACTTCTACTGGCCGCGAATGAGGCGTTATGTCGAGAGTCTTTGTGCCAAATGCACTGTTTGTCTCAAGACAAAATCCAGGTCACATCCATACGGTTTACATATGCCATTACCTATCCCTAACGCTCCCTGGGAGGATCTTTCTATGGATTTTGTGCTGGGCTTGCCCAAGATCGAACACAAAGATTCCATTTTTGTTGTAGTGGACAGGTTCTCTAAGATGGCACACTTCATTCCGTGCAACACGTCTAACGATGCAAGCAAGACCGCCGATCTCTTCTTCAAAGAAGTGGTACGACTACACGGGGTGCCCCGCACTATTGTGTCCGACCGAGACACCAAGTTCCTCAGCCATTTCTGGAGGACCTTGTGGAAGAAGCTCGGTACCAAGCTCCTATTCTCTACCACTTGTCATCCACAGACCGATGGGCAAACCGAGGTAGTAAACCGTACGCTCTCTCAGTTATTGAGGGCTATGGTGGGTAAGAATCTTAGTAACTGGTTAAGTTGTTTGCCATTCATCGAATTTGCTTATAATCATGCTAAACATTCTATCACTAACCACTCTCCTTTTGAGATCGTCTATGGTTTTAATCCAGCGACGCCGTTGGATCTTTCGCCTTTACCACAACCCATGCAGGTTAGTCAGAGTGGTGCCAAGAAAGCCGAGTTTGTGAAGATTATGCACAAGCAGGTCCGGGAGAACATAGAGAAGAAGGCTGAAAAGAACCTGGCCAAGCTCAACCGAGGCCGCAAGGAGGTCATCTTCGAGCCTGGAGATTGGGTTTGGTTGCACATGCGGCCGGAGCGCTTTCCGAACGAGAGGAAGTCCAAACTTTCCCCACGAGGAGACGGACCATTTAGGGTACTGGAGAGGATCAACAACAACGCCTACCGGCTGGAGCTGCCTGACGAGTTCAAGGTATCTTCAACGTTCAATGTGTCTGATCTTGCACCCTACGTGCCGGATGACGAAGAAGTTCTGAGGACAGAACCAAGTCAAGGGGGAGGGGATGTTGCGGTCACCCAAGCTGAGGTTCCTCTAGTCCGCAAGGGTCCTACTACCAGGTCAGGTGCACGGGTCATACGAGCCGGGTTCTCCAAAGCCGTCCAGGATATACTTGAGCAAGAACCGTCCGGTTTCAAGCAGCTACTGATCCAGGAAATGTCCGAGCTCCAGATTGAAGACTCAGCCGAGCAGATAGACGTTCAAGACTTCCACCAGTTCTCTTCCATCGACAACAGCCAGGCCGGTCTCATCATCTCCACCTTCAGCCTGGAACCATCCATCCAACCACATTCCGACTCTACCTTCAATACACCAAACTAAGTATTTCCGGTTCAGATATCTAGCCGACCACCAAGGGGAGTAGCATGTGTTGTACTCTTTTCCTCATCAGGTTTTGTCCCACTGGGTTTTCTTGGTAAGGTTTTTAACGAGGCAACATGCAAGCATGCTATTAGCTTTGGTCAAGGCAGCCGGTTTACTTCTTTCTTTTATTTAATTTCGGTTAAAGACATTGGGCAACTGTTTAGCCATTTTATTTTTGGGTTTATTGCTTAGGCCCTTTTACTTTGCAAAGTCCAACAAGAGTCACTATATAACTCTTTGTAAGTTGGCGATTTTTGCACTTAAGTCTTTTATGAAATTCGTTTGCCCTAAGCAACAAAACCCTAAGCCTTTCAAAAGTGAGAAACCTTGAGAGCAGCCGCGACATATCAAAGAGCCATCCATTGTTCTTTGTGGAGTCCATCGATCCATCTTCATACCTTGTCCGATCTTGAGAGAGACACACGTCCAGCAGGATCCGGAATCACTTCTATCCATTTATCCATCCATTGATCTGTTGAGAGAGACACACGTCCAGCAACAAGACCCCATCCGCCATCTCTATCTTTTATCTCTTGCTTTGTTTCTGTTCTTATTGTTTTTGCTTCTGTTATTTTAAAACCTATAAAAAATCTAGTTTTTTTATTACTTAACATTCAGCTAGTTGCAATCTGTTTCAGTTCTTATAAAACTCATAAAACTCATAAAAAGTTCTTATTTGTTTTCAGGATCAGATCGTGATACAAGAAGGAGACTAGCCAGACCAGCCGACCGTACCGGATCCTTCCCGCGGGAGAACCTCCGTCTGTCCAGACAACGAATCCAGGCCGTGCCTACAACAAAGACTCAAGGCTACATATTATCCCTTGATCCCTACGAAGCAATCAAGGAATAAGGGGAAAACTGTTGGGGAAAAATATCCAAGGCTAGAGTTTTCTCCAGCCTCCGAAGGGGCCTCGACTTCCGGGCCCTCGTTTGGAAAGGACCCAGGATCCTTCCTCGACTTAAAGAACCCATCTCCACCAGGTGGCACCAGGGCCCGACCTCCATTTGACAAGTACCTAGGGTCCAGTCCCTGTATCGAGAAACCAAGGCCCAGCCCTTGCCGTAAGGACCAAGGAACCAATCCTCCGCATGAATATGGAAGTTTCCCAAATCAAGGGGAAACTAATATATTCCTGAATATTACAGAAGCCGCCCAGGATTGACCGACTTACATCAACTATAAAAGGGGAACCCAAACCCTAGAACAAGGGATCGACACTTTGGGGCTTAGAGATTATAGAGTTTGGCTAGAAAACTAGGGTTTATACACCCAATACGTTGTAACGCCAAACACACTCAATAATACATCTCTTTGCCTCGATTTCTATTCTTAAAACATATACAAACTCGTATCCATTCATTAGTCTTCCAGTGTTCCGTAGTACTAAAACGACCCTACACAAAAATATCACAACACCTATACCGGAGTAGAAGTGGGACCACATCACAATGGACTTTGTGACTGGTTTCCCCACCACTCGAAACAAGAAGGATGCAGTGTGGGTTGTGGTGGACCGTCTGACTAAGTCAGCACACTTCCTTCCCATACGGAAAGGATATGGTGTAGATGAGATTGTAAGGATCTACTTGGATGAGATAGTACGGTTGCATGGTATTCCAGCAAGTATTGTCTCAGATAGAGATCCGAGGTCTACATCTTACTTCTGGCAAGCTTTCCAGAAAACTTTGGAGACCAGAGTAAACATGATTACGGCATATCATCCCCAAACGGATGGACAGTCTGAAAGGACGATCCAGACCTTGGAGAATATGCTAAGGGCATGTGTCTTAGACTGGGGTGAGTCTTGGGAAAGACACTTTCCTTTGATGGAGTTTGCGTACAACAATAGTTTCCATACAAGCATTGGTATGTCACAATATGAAGCTTTGTATGGAAGACCTTGCAGGACACCTCTATGCTGGACCCAAGTGGGGGAGCGCAGCATGTTGGGTCCTGAAAATGTGGTAGAAATCACAGAGAAAATATGTATGGTTAAGGACCATATGAAGGCGGCACAAGATCGCCAAAAGAGCTATGCTGATAAGCGTAGGAAGCATTTGGAATTTGAGGTTGGAGATCTTGTGTATCTCAAGATGATTACCTTCAAAGGTCGGACTAGAATTTCGGGAAGAAAGAAACTAGGTCTGAGGTACTTGGGTCCGTTCAAGATCATTGAACGAGTGGGAGCAATGGCGTACAAGTTGGATTTTCCATCCAAGATGGATGCTTTCCACATTGTGTTCCATGTGTCTCAACTCCAAAAATGTTTGACGGATTAGGAGGTAGTATTGCCTGAGATTCTTGATGACCTGGGTAAGAACCTAACCTTAGAGACAAGGCTGGTTCGAATCGTGGATCGATCAGAGAAGGCAATGAGAAAGAAAACCGTTCCCATGGTTAAAGTGGTATGGGAATACAATGGTAAAGACCTTATCACTTGGGAAACGGAAGCAAGGATGAAAGCTGAGTATCCAGAGTGGTACAATCAGTTTATCATGACGAGATCTCTAACTTAGATTCGGGGACGAATCCTTTGTTAGTGGGGGAGACTAGTCATGTCCCCGATCCTCGATAGGACCGCGGGACGGACCATGGTACATGGAGACGCACCAAGTCAGGTCGTCTGACCTGAAATCAGGTGTATCATGGTCCAAAGAGATGGTTAAGTGATTCGGGACACGAATACTTGATCATCAGAGGAAGGGGAGAGGTAAAGGGGAGCTGGACGAGTGAACCGGAAGCAGGATGTGGTCTGGGTCAAGCTCATCCAGCTGGATAAGGAGTGTGGTTAGCTCACCTGAGGTTTTCCAGCTCACTGGAGCTGCTGGACTAGCTAGGTCAGCTGGGACAGCTAGGGGGAAGCTCATCTCACCTCGGCGGAGTGTTCGGGTCCGGGCCAGGACGAGCTGGACGGTTACTCGGACTGGTCCGACGGTCCGAATATATGTGATATGTGACGATGGGACCAAGGTCTTGCCCATTAGTCTGGGACGTCCCACAAGGAAAGGGAAGGTTCCCTCCGCGCCTAGGAACTGTCCCAAAGGGACAGTTAGTAGGATATTAGCGAAACGGTGCCAAGGGCAACCGTTCGGTCCGTTCTCTCTCTCTTCGTACCGGTTCGCCTAAAAAGAAGTTGGCAATCAAGATCTCTATAAATAGAGAGTCTCTGACTTCGAAAATGGCATCAGAATACTCAGGCGAAGCCCTGGCAAAATCGTAACAGAAAAAAACAGAGAGAAAGAGAGTGACGGTCCGTGAGGAGGAGTATCCGACCAAGGGGTTACCGGAGCAAGACTAACCGGTGGCAAAGCATGGAAACTCGTCAGAGGGATCTGTAGAAGGATAAGGAGAAGGGGAAGACGCCGGCTCCTGAAGAACGAACTCCAAAGGTTAGTGATGCTATCCATGGTTCATTGTCCTTCACCGCGGTTAAGTCCGGTCTGGTGTGTGGGACGATTGTGTTGGAAGCATCCTTTCTGTCTTGTCTTTGTATTTATATTACTTCATCTCTATTCTGATCGAGTCTATGGGTTCAGACTCACAAAGGCAAACCTCGGCCTTGGCCGGTTTGGAGGAAATCCTCCATGGCCGTGGTTTGAGAGGTATGATCGGATCTCATAGTTCCTGATGGACTTGAGGGGATCCGATGATTGATTCTTTCTATTTTGTATTTATAAGGAATTATCATGTTAAGAAAGTGTATTGATCGTATTGAATTAAGGGGATTGGGTCGTGACCAGTTTGGTGAATCAAGGTTGAGATCATGATGATCGAGACCGGTTCTGTGGAATCCGACTCGGTCAATCTCTTAGTTGAGAATTATCATGAGTTTACATGAATTTTATTGTATTTTTCCATGTATATTTGTGATGGCCAATTTCGGGTCTGATACGGTTTGATAGCCTAGGATAGGATCCAGCCATGCAATTGATTGGTATTGTGATTGATAAATCTAATGAAGTGTTTGTGTGTGTTTTGTGATGGATCCAAATAGCAAAGGTGATCGTGGGAAAGCCAAGGAACCGTGAGGAACCTAGCCGTGGATGGGATGTGTGTGTGGAAGACAAGTCTTTTGTAGCATTGGATTTATTTAGCCTATTGTGCAACCTTAACTATTATGATCTAGCCTAGTGTGCATTGAATGATGAACGAATGAATACTTTGTATGAACCACATTGATTTATATATATATGAAATCATTTGCCCTTTATTCCGCTGTGTATTGATCATGTAGATTGAATGAACCTCGAATCAGTGTAAAACACTTAGAAAAAATATGAGTTAGGATTGGTACTTAACCAAACGAACTGACTTATGATCTTAGGTAAGACTGCGGTTCGGTTGGATTAAGGAATCCAGGATCGGGTCTTACATCACCGGTGGCGCATTGAACTGAAGGGATATAGAGTGGTGGCTCGGTGGGAAAGAGAGAGGAATATCTAGATTTATACAGAGAAGATAGTGGAGGCTCGGTGAGGAGGAGGTGATGTGGAGAAGAGAGTGGTGGTTGGGTGAGGAGGAATACGAAAACGAGAGCAAGTGTCGACTCATTTGTGTTCATACATCTGTTCAAAATGTATAAATTAATTTTATTTTTAAGTTTCTTCAAATAACATCGATAGAGATGGTATTTCATTAGAACTATTTGAACGGCAGATGAAAGTCAACTCTTCTAAAATCTCTATCATAAGTTTTTCTTACTAAATATTATTTAAAGTTGAATAACATTTGATTTGATATAGTTTTTACAAATTGTTAATTGAATAACATGAGATTGTAAGTGAGTTTTAGTGACTTTGTAAAAATCTCACATTGAATAACACTTGATTGAAAATAGTTTTTAAAATCACTGATTCAATAACATGAGATTTTAATAAAATTTCAAAATCTCTGTAAACCCTCAATTTAATACATCCCTCTTATTGTTTCCGATATTTTTTATTTGATTCTTTGCTTTAGTTATGTATATGTACTATATTTATTTTTAGATTTACTCTCTCAGTTCTTAAATATGAGATGTTTTAGTTAAAACAAACATATTAAAAAATGCCTTTATATCTAAAAAGTATTACTTAAACTATAAAATTAAAAACTACTCAACCAATAACAGATTATGAAATTTGATTGGTTACACAGTTTTTTTTTAATCAAAATTTATCTAAGAACATTCATATAAACATTTTACCTATTGGAACATCAAACATTCTATAATAAAAAAAAAATATTTTGGAACAGCGGGAATTATATATATATATATATATATATATATATATATATATATATATATATATATATATATATATATATATATATATATATATATATATAATTTATGAATCAAGATAGACAAAGCTGAACTATATTGAAGTGTGATCCAAATAATTATCTATTTAAGCTTTTGGTCTGACTTTTGAAC
This sequence comes from Hirschfeldia incana, assembly GCA_026261945.1. Classification (NCBI taxonomy): domain Eukaryota; kingdom Viridiplantae; phylum Streptophyta; class Magnoliopsida; order Brassicales; family Brassicaceae; genus Hirschfeldia; species Hirschfeldia incana. Next base: position 613,933 of record JABCMI010000118.1, read on the forward strand.
ATCAACTTTCTACAAACCTGACTAGCCTGTCACTACAACTGATTCAATTGATTACTTACACTGGTTCTGAACATTCGGGTTATTCAGTTTTTGGCTTATACAAGTTCGAGTATTTAAGACCTGTGTAGGGTACATTTTTTCGAATCTGATAAGATCCGTCCGGGTAATGTTGGAATCGGGTCAAGTTTCTATTTGTTTTTTACAAAACCTGAAACGAAACGAATTAGAAAGAGTCTGGATTTAGTTTGGATTTAAAGCCTTGCAAAAATAAACTCGGCAAACCTAAGTTAAACCAAAAAGAGCCAAGAAAATATTCAGATAATTCGAGTTTTTTTAAAGATTTTTTTTATTTTTAAATTATATTTTATAGATGTTAATACTACTAATTATTTTGGTTGTATTTAGAATATTCAAAGGACCGTTTGGTTCTGTTTCGGTTTCTGCTTTTTTGGGTTTATAAAAATAAGAATCGTTCTGGTTTTTGTAATTTTCAATCCTTCAATTTTTTCGGTTTGGTTTCAGATAATATGAAATGTAATGAAGCTACAATAATGTAAGCAACCTATTGATTCTTAAAATACTTAGAAAATATCAGCTTCTTGGATTCGTTTAGATCCATAAATTTACCGAAAACAAGATTGAAAATACTCTTCTTAGTGCTTAACAAAGCTCTTTATAAAAATATCAATATCAATAATCAAGCTATATACAAAATCAGAAAAACCTTTAATATAACAGAGATAATTATATACATAACAAATAAAATAAATAGCAAATACTAAGAATATTTTTCAAATATTCTACATCATTCTCTCCGGATCAGAGAAGATTCGTCATAAATCATAATCATGGTTATCAATTAGTTTGTTTTTTTTCTTCCTAAACATCCAATGACAATATTCTTGCCAAACAAGCAAGTGATTTTGAGTTGTGCCAGACGTGCCATGAAGAATTGTTAAATACTAGCACTCTCCACAATTAAGAAACAAGTACGGACATGTCGCTTAGCCATGTCATTGACCCATGCAAAAGCTTGATCTTTAAGAAACCCTTCAAGGCTTTGTTTTGTAAAAGCCCACCTTGTTATAAAATTCACTGATTTTTTCCTTGAATTCCACTCTCATCGTTGTAAACATTGAATATTACATCTCCAACAATTCCTTTGTAAGCAATTAGTTCACTTTTCACGAACAAATTTTTCAAGATTTCAGAATCGAATTTTGATTAAGAAACTAAAACACAGGCTCTGATATGATAATGTAAGTAACCTATATTCTTCGAATACCTATGAAACCTCAGTTTCCTGAATTCCTTGAGATCCACAAATCTACCGAAAAGAAGGTTGATAATAACTTTTCCAGTGTTTAACAAAGTCTTCTATGAAAATATCAAGAGAGAATTGTCAAGTATGACTCAAAACTTGGAGTCAAACCCAAAAGAATACCCCAATTTGGGTCAAAGGCAAAAGTAACCTAAAAGGCTATTGAAATTACAACTATCCCCTTGTGACTAAACAAAAAACCGGGATTTTTTTTACGTTTTTACCCCTCAGCAAGTCGTCTGTTTAGACGACTTAAAAATAACTCATCCAGCCGACTTAACTGAAAGTCGTCTGGACAGTTATTCTTAAACATAATTTAAAAATTCTGTAAAAAATATTTTGATAAGTGAAAAATGGGAATTATGTTATTAACATATGTCTTAAGAGATATAAATTAGGATATAACAAATTTCAATTGTTTTCAGTAGGGGTGGGACGGATCCGGATATTCGGAATTTTTGGAGTATCCGGATCCGGATTCGTATCCGTCGGATCCGTGATTTCATTATCCGGATCCGGATTCATGTCTTCCGGATATCCGGGTTTCGAATATCCGTCTAGATATCATGATACCCGCAAGTATCCGGATTCGGATCCGGATCCGTCAAAATAACTAAAAAAAATAAAAATATTTTTTAAAATACAAATTAAATACAAAAAAGCTTTAAATATTACATAAATTAAATAAATTTACAAAATTTATAAATGTATTTATGCATATAATATTATTAAAATTAAATGTAATATTATAAGACTAATTTTATGTATAAATATTAATAAATTAACTATAATTATTAATATAATTAAAAAAAATATATATTTTAAAAAATCGTATCCGGATCCAGATATCCGGACCTAAAAATTCAGATATCCGGATCCGGATCCGGATTCGACGGATCCGACATTTTACTATCCGGATCCGGATCCGGGCGCTCCGGATATCCTATTTTCGAAGCAGATTCGGATCGGATATCGGATCGGATCCGGATCGCGGATAATAATTCCCAGCCCTAGTTTTCAGCATAGATGAGTGAAAGTAGGTCGTCATGATATTCTTTAGTTTTGGTTTCATCAACATATGTTGTAGTATTGTATATGTTCTTAGGGTTAGATTTCGGAAAGCACTAAAACCGTTTTTGAAAAATTTTAAAATTACCTAAGCGTGTTCATTTCTGTGTATAGTAAACACTATTGAAGTATACTTTGATTTTATAACGTGGTTAGTTAGTTAATTTAGTCATTTTAGTTTAGGAGTTCATTTTAGGGTCTGGACGACTTAATATTTAGTCGTCTGTTCACAGACGACTAAATATTAAGTCGTCTGATGTACATTATCAGCCAGAATAAGTCGTCTAAACCGGACCAAACCTTAAATTTTACCAATGTACTTTTAAAGCTAACCGGATTATTTACCCAATATATAAGGTGATTTTTTTTGTTCATTTTTCGCGAAATTAAGAAACCCTAACAGTTCTCTCTCACCGACGATATCAAAGGCGATTTCGAATTCCCACTATTTCCGAACAAAACATCGTTCTCAACGTCGGCTATCTAACTTCATTCTCACCGTTCTCGCCGCAGCGTCTTCTAACCCTAGCGCCGCCGCTTCCTCTAAACCCTAGCGCCGCTGCTTCCACTATTTCCGAACAAACCGTCGACCTCGCCACCGTGCTCACCAACGTTCTCACCGCCGCTTCCTCCAAACCCTAGCGCCGCCGCTTCTTCTCTGTAAACCGTAGCGCCGTTTCTCTGTAAACCCTAACGCCGGTAAGTCATCAATCTCAAGGAAAAGATGAAAATAAAACGTTGTCTCTATCAATGTACTCATTCTCACCGTTTCACTTTTATTTTTTCAGATCTATAACCGCAATGACGAGTACTCCAACTCCTTCTGCGACTAATCAGGTCCGTTTACATTTTTCTACTGGAAGACTTGTAAGATAAGTCGTCCGGAAAGTCTTCCAACTGGACGACTTAGTAGACGACTTAAATTAAGTCGTTCAGCAGGAAGACTTTCCAGACGACTTATTACAAGTCGACTACTAAGTCGTCCATTGGGAAGACTTTCCAGACGACTTAAAATTAAGTCGTCTACTAAGTCGTCCAATTGGACGACTTTCCAGACGACTTAATTATAAGTCGTTTACTAAGTCGTCTGGAGTAACAATTAAGGCGTGATTGATTTAGCTTGTGTTCTGACTTCTATTGTTGTCTTTGATTATTTTGCAGACAAAAAGGATGGATATTCCAGAACTCCCCCGTATGTTATACACACCAGGCTCTGAGCCACCAGCCCACAATAGCATTTCATATCACACGGATAACAAGAAGTTGCATACTGCTCTTAGGGAAGCTCTTACTGATGACGAATTTGAAGAGCTCAAGCAGTCGAGATTGGGAGTTTTCATCAAGTTCAAAGAGCAGGGATTTGGTTGGGCTTCAAGGCTGGTTCACCACATGCTCAGTTTCAAGCTGGACATTCAGAAGAAGTATGAGATGTGGTCTCTGATTGGTCCAGAACCTTTGAGGTTTTCACTGTTAGAGTTTGAAAACCTCACTGGTCTAAACTGCGAGTACATCGAGGACCTTGAGACACCAAAATGTGAAGTTACCAAAGAGATGGTTTCTTTCTGGGGGATGCTGGGAGTTCATCTGGAAGCTGGGCCAACTACAGATCAGATAATAGCAGCACTGAATAGATGCGGGGATTGGTCCACGGAAGATCGGAAGCGGCTCGCGTACCTTTCCATCTTCACAGGATTCATTGAAGAGAGAAAGTTTTCAACCGCTACACGATCTTCTCTGGCAAGGCTAATGATGGATTTATACCGGTTTGAGAATTATCCATGGGGGAGAGTCGCGTTTAAGGTGCTGATGGACGCTTTGTGGAACAAAGATATTACTGGCTGCTACACCGTGGATGGGTTTATACAAGTTCTTCATGTCTGGGTGTACACAGCTATGCCGGAATTGGGTGCTAGTATTGGTGGTCCCAGAGCAAACAGTCCGTCTCCACCGATACTGGCTTACGGAGGCAGCAGAGGCCGCAGATCAATGAAAGCTGCTATCTTGAGACATGTATTTACTTCAATCCAAAACACTGCGCAGACGACTTATATTAAAGTCGTCTACTAAGTCGTCCATCTAGACGACCTTTCAGACGACTTAATTAAGTCGTCTACTAAGTCGTCCATCTGGACGACCTTTCAGACGACTTGTAATAAGTCGTCTGGAAAGTCTTCCAGCTGGACGACTTAGTAGACGACTTGTAATAAGTCGTCTGGAAAGTCTTCCAGCTGGACGACTTAGTTGACGACTTATAATAAGTCGTCTGGAAGGTCGTCCAGCTGGACGACCTTCTAGACGACTTATAATTAAGTCGTCTACTTATTTTTTTTGTTCAAATATCTAACTCGATCCTTCTATTTACTGCAAACCCGCGTGATCAACTTTGTCCAGAAGGACATTAGTGAAATGTGGCCAAAATGGGACTCTGAGGTTGAGGACCTGCCCGCGGAGAACATCATTAAACTCATGTATGATCGGAGACCGTGGAAGTGGACCATAGATTGCTGGGAAGTCACTGGTACTAAGGTCTATACAAAACCTAAAGAGGCTCCATCGAAGAAAGGCAAAGAGATAGAGATGGTTGTTGTGGTGGAGGAGGAGGAGGAGGAGGAGGAGGAGGAGGAGGAGGAGGAAGAGGCTCCAAGACCTCTGAAGAAAGCTCGTAAAGAGGCTCCTAAAGAGGCTCCTAAAGAGGCTCATAAAGAGGCTAGAGAAGAGGAAAGTTGGTTGACCAAACAGGAGTTGGAAAAAATGTTCAAGGACGTAACTGAGTGCATGAAAGAAGGGTTTAGGAAGTGCATCAAGGAGATTAGGAAGGTGTCCGATAGGTTGGAAGCTGGGGAGAAGAAGGTTGGTATCACCAATCAGGCTACCCCTCAAGATAAACAGCCTACTCCTCAACCCAATCAGACAACTCCTCAAGATAAACAGCATCCTCCTCCTACCAAAGAGACTACTCCTCAACCCAATCAGACAACCCCTCAAGATAAACAGCCTCCTCTTCCTACCAAACAGCCTCCTCTTCCTACCAAACAGCGTACTCCTCTTAAGAAACAGCCTCCTCCTCCTACCAAACAGCCTCCTCCTACCAAACAGCCTTCTACTCAAAGGAAACAACCTCCTCAAACGAAACAGACTACCCCTCAAGCCAAAGAGGTTAGTATCAACAAGAATTAAGTCGTCTAGGGTTATCTAGTTGTCCAGACGACTTAAATAAAAGTTTTCTGGACGACTAGTTGACCCTGGACGACTTAAATGTAAGTTGTATGGACCACTAGTTGACCATGGACGACTTAAATGTAAGTCGTCCAGGGTCAACTAGTCGTCCAGACAACTTTTTTTTAAGTCGTCCAGGGTCAACTAGTCGTCCAGACAACTTTTATTTAAGTCGTCCAAGTTCAACTAGTCGTCCAGACAACTTTTATTTAAAGCGTCCATGGTTAACTAGTGTGCAACTTTTATTGCAGAGATATTTGCCGGAGGATACATTCGATGAGGGTTTCTCGGTAAATAAGATCTTGCCGGAGGATAAAGCAGATGGTGTCTCCTCCAAACAGATTGTTGCTGTCACTTCCACTGACCAACCGAGCCTCGATTCCACTGATCAACAACCGATCCTCGCTTCCACCTCCCAACCGAGCGTCGCTTCCACTGATCCAAGCGTTCCAGCACCACATCCAAGCGTTCCAGCACCACATCCAAGCGTTCCAGCACCACAATCAAGCGTTCCAGACACAAAACCGAGCCTGGTTGTATTAGACAAAACAGCTCCCACTGCTACTGTGCGTGGAAGGAGTGAACGAGTGAAGAAACCTGCTCCCACGCAGATATCTCCTTATACGGCAGATATAAATTGATTGCTTTTTTGGCAGCCTATAAGCCATTTCCGTCAGTAAACAAGGAAAAGCTGAAGGAGCTCGCTGATTGGTTGAAAACTGATCCGTAAGTGATTGCTTTACCCAAAACTGATTGCTTTTTTGCTTGATTTAGTCTACCAAAACTGATTGCTTTTTTGTTTGCAGTCATTATTACACTAAGCAAGAGGACAAACCATGTACATCACCAACTTGGTGGTATCGCATCCTCCGGACACCCAAAGAATGGCTGGAAGATTGCGTAAGTCTTCTTAAATATAGGTCGTCTGGTAAATATTAAGTCGTCTGGTAAATATAAATCGTCTACGTAAGTCGTCTACGTAAGTCGTCCAAGTAGACGACTTTCCAGACGACTTAATATAAGTCGTCTGGTAAATATAAGTCGTCTGGAAAGTCGTCTACGTAAGTCGTCCAAGTAGAAGACTTTCCAGACGACTTATATTTACCAGACGACCTAAATATAAGTCGTCTGGTAAGTCGTCTACGTGGACGACTTACCAGACGACTTAAATTTAAGTCGTCTGGTATCTTTTAACTTGTATTATTTTATATGTAGCATATAGATGCTTGGATTAATGTGCTGAGGCAGAGGTATCAGCAGAACCCACAAGCTTTCAGGAGCGAGCGAATGTGCTTCTTGGATCACAACTTTTCTCAGTCTTGGAGAGAACAGTATCACGTCTTCAAAGCCACGGAACCTGATCACAAAGGTTTAGGGAGAGCTCTACCTGGTGGAAGGTGGAATTTTTATGACGGATCACTACCTACATTTGGCAATCAATGAAGAAGTGGGGGGAGGACGTTGATGATATCTATGCGCCAGTGAACTTGAACAACAAGCATTGGGTTGCTATTTGGATATCGATCCCTAAGAGGCACATAGTCGTCTGGGACAGCATACCTTCAACGTCGGTACCAGAAGCATGGGATGAGATAATGCAGCCTTTTCTGGAGATGGTCTCTTATCTGCTTGTTGAGTGCGCTCCCAACGAAGAAATACGGGTCGCTCGCGGGTTGGAGCCATACACCTATGAGAGACCGGTGAAAGGAATACCCTTGGCCAACAATGGTGATTGTGGCTTGTACACTATAAAGTACATTGAATGTCATGCTTTTGGGGTCACCTTTAACCCTAAAGACTTTGCTAGGGCCAACGTGAAGGCTATGAGGGATTGTATGGCGGTGGGTATATGGACGAAGCTTCTTGATCAGCATTTGAAAGAAAATGTGGATGGTGATAGATTTGTGGGCATGTATGATTAGCTGTATAGATTTGAACTCTTGTATAGATTTGAACTCTTGTATAGCTTGAACTTCTCTGTTGTATATATTTGAATTTGTATTTGAACTTGTCTTCCCTTGTATATATTTGAACTTGTCTTCCCTTGTATATATTTGAACTTGTCTTCCCTTGTATATATTTGTAAATTTATAAGTCGTCTGCAAGGTTTTCCAGCTGGACGACTTACAAATAAGTCGTCTGGAGGGTTTGGACGACTTATTTGTAAGTCGTCTGGAAGGTTTTCCAGCTGGACGACTTACAAATAAGTCGTCTGGAAGGTTTTCTAGCTGGACGACTTACAAATAAGTCGTCTGGAAGGTTTTCTAGCTGGACGACTTACAAATAAGTCGTCTCAATTTTATAAAATACACTTGAAGGGATAGTAGAAGTCTAAAAATAAAATACACTGGACGACTTAGAAGAAGGTCGTCTAAAAATAAAATACACTGGACGACTTATATATAAGTTGTCTGGACGGGTAATCAAGACTGGACGACTAAATTTTATAAAATACATTGGACTTCTAAATGTTATAAAATAGACTTGAAGGGATAGTAGAAGGTAGTCTAAAAATAAAAATACACTGAACGACTTAGTAGAAGGTCGTCTAAAAATAAAATACACTGGACGACTTAGTAGAAGATCGTCTAAAAATAAAATACACAGGACGACTTATATATAAGTCGTCTGGACGGGTTATCAAGACTGGACGACTAAAATTAAGGTCGTCTGGACAACTAGTCAACTGGTTGTTTACATTGTGGTTTCGTATGGCCAGTTTCCTTGCAGTTTGAGCATCTCCGTGCCCTGTGTTTCTTCATGGGTTTGTGTCCTCTCATCCTAGATAGCTCCAACCAAGATTGCCATCTTGATTTCTTCTGTCTTCCCGGACCACGCTTTACTTCTGGAGGAAAGCATTCTCGTTCCTCAACATGTTGTGACACGATGGGATATATATTCTCTGAGTATCCTGCATACAGATAATTCTTTGAGTACAGTGGACATACAAGTGTGGAGATATGCAAACCAACTTTATTTGCAGCAGCTATAGCATGAGAGCAAGGTATTTTCTCCACTCCATAGACACCACAATCACACTTTGCATGTTCCAAATCAACCACACAGTCCATTTTGCCACATTTGACAAAGTACTTCCATCCATTAATTGGTTGGACCGTCATCGTATCCGCTATCTCTGTTCGAACAGCAAGCAAGTATTCAACACTCCGGCTATGTGGAGTTGTGAGACTCAAAGCATCTTGTCTCCTTTTCACATACCATTTTCCTAACTTCTGCCTTATGAACTCCAGCAGGAACGTAATCGGAAATCCTCTTGCTCGCTTCAGTGCGGAATTAATAGATTCAGCGATGTTGCTTGTTTTTATGTTGAACATGTTCCCCTTACAATGAACCCTTGACCATAGGCTGGCGTCGGCATTCTCCAAATACGTTGCAAGTTCCGGGTTTGCACTCCGTATCTCAGCCATGTACCGGTCAAAATCGTAAACCGTGTGAGCATAAGCAGCCCCTTTCACCAAGTACATGAGATGTTTCCCTTTAAACTTTTTGACAATGTTATCTTGAAGGTGATAATAACATATTCCTTGGGTTGCCCAAGGAAACACCTTATCACACGCACTTTTAATGGCCGAGTGCCGGTCGGAGACTATCACCAGAGGCTTGTCATGAGATATACAAGTAGCCAATTTTGTGAAAAACCATTCCCAAGAAGGTTCATCTTCAGCATCCACGATCCCAAAAGCCAATGGGAATATCTGAAAATTGCCATCTTGTGCGGCTGCAACTAACATAACACCTCCATACTTTCCACTTAGGTGAGTTCCATCCACCACAATGACCCTTATCTGATAATTAAAACATGTGATAGAAGCTCCAAAAGAGAGAAATAGATACTTGAATCTTTTAACAGAATCAAGTTCTATAGCCGTGACAGAATTAAGATTTGCAATGGAGATTTGCTCGAGATATGATGCCAGACGCGAATACCCTTCTTCTGCTGATCCTCTCACCAATGTTTGTGCATATAACAATGATCTGTATGAAGTGGTGTAATCAAGCTCCATGCCAAACATGGTCTTCATTGCATCAGTGATATGCTGCGGAGTAATCCCATCAATGATCCCAACACGATCAATGAAAAGACTACCAACATACTTCGGAGTACAGTGTCTCTGCTGAGCGATTCGGTCTCCCACTGAGCATAAATGTTTTTCCACATACTTTGTTACCCAAAACGTGTTTGTCCCATGTTTCACACTCGCTCTGATCTTCCATCCACAACCACTAACCCGACATCTTGCCACAAGGAGAGTTTTCGTTGATTTGTATATTCTGAAAGAAAACCTACCCCTCACTGCTGCCAACCGCAGCTCTGAAAGCAGTGCATCCTTGCTATCAAAACTCTGGTTGACATAGATACTGGTACCATCCATTTTCCTCCTTCAATAGCTTTTGACTTAGCATATGTCTTTTCGATTTCTTCAAAACAAACATCATCATCATCTTCCTCATCCTCATCTTGAACCTTTCCATAAAAACTGTAATCCCCACCATTCTGATCCGTTTCACCAACAATAGAGTTATCAGCATCCTCCTCCCCATTTTCCTCCTCCCCATCCTCCTCCCCATTTTCCTCATTATCACCAACATCTTCTTCCCATTCATCAGCTTCATCATTATCACCAACATCTTCTTCCCATTCACCAGCTTCATCATCACCAACATCTTCTTCCCATTCACCAGCTTCATCATTATCCATTTCCTCTGAAACCGTTTCCACCTTGCTGCGGCTTGATACACAAAGACATACTCTATGCATTTTGAGTATCTCGAGCAAGTTTCGAACTTGTCTATCACTTGTAACATGAATGGGAGGACTGGCTGGAGCCATCATCATTTCTGCTGGTAATGAGTAGCTAATCTCCATAGTCACTGTTCTCATGTCCAGGTTATAATCTTCTTGAGCCATTGCAACAAGTTCAGCATGTGTTGAATCTTCATTCAATAAAAACAATCTTGCTCCTTTGAGATCATCAACCACAAAATCCCAACGGCAATCTCTCAACAACCATTCTCCATACACTGCATGTAACTGAAAAATCATCTGCAAATATTCAAAATAAAACACATTAGTAAACATAGAAAAAATGAAGAAGTTCAATAAACATTGCCGCATGCGACTTAGAATTAAGTCGTCTAGAAGACTTAAAGGTAAGTCGTCTAAAGAGGTCACTTTTGCAATTGAAAATGAAAAGGGACGACTTAATACTAAGTCGTCCGGCTTTGTTTGTTAAAAAAAAACTGCAGACGACTTATATAAAAGTCGTCTACGAGAAACGGGTTAGTTTTACATTTGACCGAATCGTGTCAGATCTTTGACTTTTTCTGGACGACTTATAATTTAGTCATCTCTGGGAAAGTTAAAATTTCAATATTTTATTCAAACTAGTCGACTTAAACGTAAGTCGTCCTATGTTAGTTTTGTAACTGAAAAATAAAACTTGAAATTTAACTTTCTCCAAACGACTTAAATGAAAATCGTCCATCTCTAGACGACTTAAATGAAAGTCGTCCAGGTAGACGACTTAACTTAAGGTCGTCCGGTTTAAGCAAGGTTTGACCAGAAAATTTGAAAATATTCTGGACGACTTTGCTTTCCCCGGACGACTTTAAATTAAGTCTTATGGTGGGACGACTTTCAATTAAGTCGTCTGGAGAAAGTTAAATTTCAAGTTATATTTTTCAATTACAAAACTAACCTAGGACGACTTACGTTTAAGTCGTCTAGTTTAATAAAATATTGAAATTTTAATTTTCCCAGAGACGACTGAATTATAAGTCGTCCAGAAATAGTCAAAGATCTGACACGATTCGGTCAAATGCAAAACTAACATGTTTTTCGTAGACGATTTATATATAAGTCGTCTAGAGTATTTTTTTTAACAAACAAAGTTGGACGACTTAGTTTAAGTCGTCAGTTTGACCAGAAGACTTATCAGTAAGTCTTCTACATACAGATGACTTACTAGTAAGTCTTCTACGCGAACAGATCTTGAAAAAAAATTCAAATTCGTACCTTAAACTAGGTGAGATGACTTCGTTTGCACACAAGGTCTTCTCCAACCACCCAGAACCTCAAACGAAAGCAACCGTAAGTCAAAACGAAAGAAATATGGCTCTCTCAACCATAAAATATTTTGAATCAAAAGCTTGAGTTTTTTGGATGAATATAGAGAGAAAGTGAAAGAAATGTTGTTTTTAGTTCATAACAATTGAAACAGAGAGAGTGTAAAGAGTTTTACGTGCATTAAAGCGCATTAAAAGCTCCAAACAGTTAGTACAAGGTTGTTGGAACTATTCATGGAAGTGGCACTATTGTAAATACTTGAAGAAGATGAGGTTGAGACAGTAAAGAAGCCCTTTTCGAAAAAAAAAAATTAATGGCATTTTCGTAGATAAAATGCAAGTGTGGGGTGAAAATCTCAAAAAAAAAATGAGTCAAAAGAAAAGGTTAGTTTTCTGTTTGACTCCAAGTTTTGAGTTACTTTTGCAAAAAGCTCAAATATCAATAATCTGGATACAAAGTTAAATTTAAACAGCTATATATAAAAAAATACAGAAAACCTTAGAACAATAAAGATAATTATATAAATAACTAATAAATACTAAAAATATTTTTTATAATATTCTCTCTACATCAGACCACTTCACATAATAATAAAGAATAATCACTACAGTGCATGGGTGACAAATTTACAAGTTTTTGGGTCATTGGTTACCACGCATGATTCACTTGATTACTTAGACCATCTCTAATTTTAATTTTTTTCCAATTACCATGCGTGATTTACTTGATTATTTAGATCATCTCTAGTGTATTCTCCTATTTTTAACTCTAATAAAATAAATCTATGGTAGAAATGAGTTATGCTCCAATATTTTTCTTTAAATTAGAGATTTCCAAATATAGAGTAAAATATAAAGAAAATGAATGCTGTTTATTTTTCTATAAAATTATAGCAATTTCTATTTTTTTTAAAGATAGATTAGAGTGATTTTACTTTTAAATACTATTATAGAACTAAAAATAGAGGTGGATGAGTGAAGTTCTTAGAGACTCCACAAACAATAATAAGGAATAATGAAATACAGTGCATGGCAGCATGGGTGACAAATTAATAAGTTTTTGGGAGTTTCTGGCAAGGGTGAACCGGTCTATCCGGTTACGTACATTGGTCATCATTACCAGGGAAAGCCAGCTCGTGAGTTTCATCGACCCAGATGTTAAAGTTCATGACTCAGCAGCAGTTCCATAGCTCACCAAACAGATAAATGAAAATGAACGAGAGCCTTATCTAAAACCTCCACTGAAGAACTTTTTTTTTTCAAACACAACCTCCACTGAAGAACAATCATAAGTTTATGAAGCTTTGTTACAAGATTAAATGGCCAATTCATATAGCTAAAGATACAATCTCATTATGATACAGTCATACAGACCTAAATGATGAAACAGTAACAAACATAGTGCTCATAAAAGCATAAGAAAGAAAAACACATCAAAGCATATTATTTAAGAGCACACTTCTTCTATGCTTGCAAACACAGACCATATAAAGTTCCACACCAGAAATATTGCAGAGAGAAACTAAAGATCAACAAACGCTTTAGTCCTTCGACCTATATACATATATATAACCTTTTTAACATGCGACACACCTTGAATGATGTACTGGGCCTATCGGAACGGTTGCTTTGGTTTACGGTCAATGATATCAACTTTCTACAAACCTGACTATCCATCCTATCTAAGGCACTACCACTGATTCACTTGATCACTCGACTTCAGACAATAACAAGGAATAATTAACCACACTACAGTGCACCGGTGACAAACTTCTAAGTTTTTGGATCAGTGGTTTTGGGAGTTTGTGGCGAGGGCACACCGGTCTATCCAATTATGCACATTTTGTCATCATAACAGCTCTCGAGTCTTTGTTCAAAAAAAAAAAAAAAAAAAAAAAAAAAAAAAAAAAAAAACAGCTCTTGAGTCTTCATCGGGCCAGATGTTGTTCATGACCTCACAACACTTCCACAGCTCACCAAACATGAACGAGAGGCCAACTTAAAAACCTCCACTGAAAGACAAGCATACGCTTTTAAAGAAAAGATTCAATATAGCTAAGGATACAATCTC